>CAUHTR010006832.1:0-14388 GCA_959609185.1 Schmidtea polychroa | reverse complement strand
AACTAGGGAATACAATCGCGAGTATCGAGTACCCGGGTATTTCGAGTAATAAGTAAATTTTCGAGTAACTCGATACCCGGGTACCTTAAAAAAATACCCGATAAACATTATTCACACATTTTATAATTAAAGTTAAAAAAATAAAAAAAATTATCAGCGCAATCTGGATTTAAATAGGAAAAAACTGTCTTTTGAGTTAAATTCACAATTGCATATAAGCTGCAATAATTTTTTCTGTGATGTAGTTTGTAGTTTTCTACATTTAACAGCTAATTGACACCAAAGAAAGTGACATTTGACATAATTTATTATTACACAAAGATTTTTCATCGTACTAATATTGCTTTTTCATCGAGATTTTTAATTTTTATTGATTTTCCAGATTTTAATCGTTATTTTCTTAATAAATTGTTAATTCTACTATTTATTACTTATACTATATCTATTTCTATATCTACAATACATTTTCTATTTCTACACGTTAGTTTTTTTTTTAATATTATGATGAACTATAAATTATTTATGTTTTTTATACATATACCCATTTTATACATAGAATGCCAAAGAGATCACAGACTTGGGATTATTTCACAAAAATGTCTGACCAAACTATAGCTAAATGTAATAAATGTGGAAGTTTAATACAAACAAAGGGAGGAAATACCAAAGCAATGATTAATCATTTACGCAGTAGGCATGAAATATCAATTAATAAATGCCTAGAACCAGATGCCCCAATTTCGATCGAATCTGGTGATTTCGTGTCAGCTTTTTGTGCCAAACGCCCAAAACATGATGATGTAAATATTTTAAAATTTATAAAACGAGGCATCTAGAAATGAATTATTGGCAAAATGTGCCGCGAAAGATGGATTTTCTTTTAGAGCGATAACACATTCTGAAGCTATCCGAAGTTTCATCTTATCCAAAAATTATGATATGCCAAAATCTGAAGTCACTATTAAAAATTGTATCATGAAGTTCTGCGAGGAAAAACAAGTAGAATTAAAACAAAAATTAATAAAAAAAGGAAGTAATGTTAAACTTAGCATTACTGTCGACGAATGGACAAATAATGCTTGCATCCGTTTCATTAATGTTACGCTGCATTCTCCAACAGAGAAACAAAACCTTGGATTGACCAAAATTGATGGGTCATGCAACGCAACAGAAACAATTCGTTTGGTAGAATTAACATTAAATAAATATGGTTTGAATTTAAAAACTGATATTGTTGCATCAACACATGACGGTGCGTCTGTGATGGTGAAATATGGTGATGAAATAGACACAATTAGCCAGCTATGTTACAACCACGCTATTCATTTGGCAGTGGTAAGTATATTTTATTCAGTAAAATCTTCTCAGTCAAATAACCAAATAGAAGAATTTTCTGAATATGACGATGAAGAAGACAACGAATCTTTGAATGGCACCGATTATTTGTCTAGTGGTGCAAATATGAATTTGTTGTGGATTATCAAGAAGAATATTTGAATTATCAGTAGATATAAGCAATATAGTCAATGAAACAAGAAGAATTTGTAAATTTTTTAAAAAGTCATCAGTAAGAAACAGTATTTTGCAAAAACATGTTGTTGAACAGCATGGAAAAAAATTGAAACTATTGTTAGACTGTCGAACACGCTGGAACTCCTTAATAGTTATGATAAATCGCTTCATATTATTATCGGGTTCTATATATAAGGCATTGGATGAACTAGGTGCAATGGTTCCATCTGATGACCATATTTCGTCTCTTAAGGAAATAGCTCAAATATTAGAACCTTTGGGAGAGGCAGTGAGAGAATTAAGTAAAAGAGAAGCCAATTTGTTAATTGCTGAAGGAACTTTGATGTTCGTGTTCAACAAGCTAAAGAAAATTGGTACACCTTTGGTAATCAGAATGTTAGACGAACTTCTAATTAAAATTAAACACCGTAGAAATACTAGCATAGTCTCTTTATTAATGTTTCTACATAATGGAAAACATCCCCAGTCAAACGAGTTTTTTTCATATTCCACCAAGCACAATATCAAAATAACTGCAAAACAAATATATGAAAAATTATTTGTTGAACCGGAACCGGATCCTGAATCACCTGAAGTAATCCTACAAGCTCGAAGTGAAATTTGTGAAGTAGACGAAGACGACCAAGACTCTTTGAGCAAGACATTGATGACATTTCTAGCTTCACCAATTTTAGAATCAACGCAACAACTTGAGAAAGAATTGAAGAAAATGAAGGGAAATGGTAAGAGAACACCAAATTTAGAACAACTTTATAAAGCACTTATTACCATAAAACCAACATCCGTTGATTGTGAAAGAACTTTTTCCATTGCCGGAAATTTTTGCACAAAAATTCATTCCAAATTAATGCCGGAAACCTTAAGTAATTTAGTATTTTTAAAATACTATTTCAATGAAACTAAATAAAAAATAACATTATCATTGTCTAATAAAATAACATTATCATTTAATGTATATTATATAAAAATATGAATTAATAGAGACTTATATTTATTATAAACATATATTTTTTAAATATCCGAGTAACCCGGGTAACCCGGGTAGGTAAAAATTGAAACTCGAAAAACCCGGGTAGTATAATTCTCGAGTAATTGTATTCTCTAATAACAACCCTACATGAAGAACTATGTCACATTGGAGTTAAGAAATTATTTCATTATATGGAAAGATATTTTATTGGCCGAAAATGCAAGAGACAATCCAACTGTGGAGACAATCCAATCTGTGCTTAAGATCTGTGCTTAAGATCTGCGCTAAAAGAAAGATCGATCAGACAAGAACCAAGGAAACATTTATTTCTAGATATAGCTCTGACTTCCTAGAACAGATTGTTATAGATGTGGCTTACATGGAAATAAACGACATAAAAATATATGGTAGTAATGGTGGACCGTTTTAGCAAACTGATTTCTTTAACTGCAATCACGAAGCAAGACGAAGAGACAATTTTCAAAACAATACTTAATAGTTGAATCTATCGATTTGGAAAACCGAAGAGCATTTTAACAGATAGAGGCCAAAATTTCGAAGGGAATTTCCTAAGACAGAAGATACAGAAACTTGGAATCAAACATGAATTCAGCTCACCTTACCAGCACCAATCAAATGGTTTAGCCGAACGAGTCATACGGACGATAAAGATCTTATTACAACAACATTGGCAGGTGGATGTGAAGAGAGAAACTGGCACGAACTTCTACCCAGAATAGAGTTCACTATAAATAGCAATCGACAAAGTGCTACAGGTTTATCACCATTTGAGATAATTTATGGACGGAGTGTTAACCTACACTCAAACCTGAAACAAGCTGAGATATCAAGAAGCGAAAGAATCGAAGACGCGAGATTTAACTCGAGTAAAGCCGCAGACACTTTGAGAGCTATGGATAAGACAAAGAGGGCACTCGTGTTTTCGAGGTGGGGGAGGAGGTAATCGTACGTAAAGAGCCGCAGAACAGGCACAAGGATGGTATGCAATACTATGGCCCATATAAAATCACCAGATTTCTATCACCTCATCGAGTCGAACTACATTCACAAGAAGGAACGAAAGAAAGAAGAATCGAGTGGCTGAAGAAGTGGAAAAATTTTTAAGAAGGGGAGAGTTAGATATCTTTTTGTTTAAATAATTTGGAGCTGGCGGTTTTTGTAAAAAATTAAAACTTGTTATTTATAAATTCTTTGAATAAATATATATTGTTAGTTTCAAGATTTTTCTGCGAAATTTAAAGATGGATTTAAAGATGGATTTAACTAATATAACTACTTTAATTTAAAATATGTTATTATAATTTAATATAATGATATAATTTAATATAGATTTTAATTTACAAATTTAACACCTATAGTTATCTCATCTAACTGATCTAACTGATTTAAACTAGATTTTTTCTAAATAGAAGTTTTAGAACTCCTTACAGATATGACTTAACTTTTTAATTATTTCAAATAATAAATTTTTTTTATAAGTTTAATGAAACATTTCATTCGATCTAATTATTACTTTGGATAAGCCATTTTTTAAAACTATATACTTTTTAGTTGAATTTGTTTAAATTCATCACTTGATGAAACCATTTATTCAACTCTCTTTGCTTTTGAAAACTAATCATTTTTCATTAAAAGTTTTAAACTATTCATTTAGAGGATTTTCAAATAGCATTCCTAAAGTGACAATGATTGAAGAAAATTTGCATCGCTTACCTCGTGATGTCTTACCAAAAAATTATAATTTGACTTTGATACCTAGTTTTGATGATTGGACTTATACTGGTTCTGAAATAGTTGAATTAGATGTAACAATTTATAGTTGTTTATTAATTTATAAAAGTTGTTTTAGGTGCATAAAGAAGTAAATGAAATCGTTCTAAATGCAACTTCTCTTGTCATTACTAATGCAATGGTTAACGATGGTTAATTTCCATAATTATTAGTTGTTGATTAAAGCATATTTAGAAAAGTGTTCAGTAACATATGTTAATGACTATGATAGAGTAGTCATTCCTTTATCAAAACCTTTATTACCCGGAAAGGCCAAACTGGATTTATTATTTTCCGGTACAATAAATGATGAAATGAAAGGTTTTTATCGAAGTACTTATAAAACAGATAGTAATGAAGAAATAAGAATGGCTGTTACGCAATTTGAGGTTTATCATTTAATAATGTTCATAATTAAATTTGAATAGGCTTCAGATGCAAGACGAGCATTTCCTTGTTGGGATGAACCGAATATCAAGGCAACATTCGATATAACTTTAGTTGTGCCAAAAACTAAAGTAGCACTTTCAAATATGGTATGCATTTTGTGTTTTTAATTCTTCGAATATGAAAAAAATTTTTACGATATTTTGAGTATATTTTTATGAATTTATAGCAATATATTGAATTTGAACTTATTCCAGAAATATCATGAAAATAAATGAGCTTTATGATTTTATTTATTTACAATATATTTTTTTCCTGTTAACGATCTTCATAATCAAAATTATTCTAAATTTATAAAATAATTCTGTTTATTTGATTACCTATATCAGAAAATGCGAATGAAATATGTAACTTAATTATTGCTCCAAAGCTTTGAAATATAAAAAAAATATTTTCTAAATTTGGGATTGGTTAACTATATTTAATGCAATTGATACGTAATGATAAAATTGATATAAATAAAAAAATGAAATAATAGGATGATACAAATATTACCGAATGAATAATTATGTACTCAATCTTTTAACTATCCAATCACGAATAACTAAATATACATACATTATCTATTCGATGATTTTAATCATCCAATCATTTACATAGTAAATACAATCCGTGACAAATTAAGGAGATTGCACAATTTCAATTTGACTTGATAGTTGCTAAACTGAAATTTCAATAATTTTTAATTTTAATATTTAATTAAGCCTCAAGCGTCAGCTATTTTAGTTAGAATGGGAGATTTATCATTTTGAACTTAATGAGATATATGAGAATAGATAATTTTTAGAAACAATAGAAATAAATAAAACTTTTATTTATAATAGCTGTACTTAAGTTCGTTTTTATTGAAAAATTTTAAATACAAATAGAATTTATTTATGCTTTATTTAACATTTAATTGATATGAAAACTTACTGCTCTAGAATTTGCAAATCGGTTAAATATTAAAGAAAAATTCATTTTTAGTTTTCAATGTCATCAATTGTCATCAATTTTTAATACTGATATAGTTTTGAATGGCAGTCAATTATCGACGCAAGTTTTCATTTTGTAATTATCCGTTTTATTTTATAATTTCATTTTGTCCATTATTTATCACAGATAAAGCTTTGGATGTTATTTCGATGTCAAATTAAGCAATAAATTAAATGTAATAAGGTACTTCCGTGTGTTATCTTACCCCCAAAAATTAAATTATAAAATACAATTAAAATAACAATATAAAAAATGAGAGAATACATTATTGATGACGTTATTGAACATGAATTTATTAAGGCTATCTGTGATTTATGTGATTATGTGAGTTTATGTGGCGCAAACGTGTTCTAAGCAACAGTGCCGATGTGTTCGACACTATTCTCAACGACATTGTGGTTTTCTGGCCCCTGGATGACCATTTACAAACTCTTTACAAACATTTTTCTGACTTTGTAACTGTGATTTAGAAAATAAATATAATAATTATGTGTTCTTTTTTAATTTAATTTTTGGGGGTAAGATAACACGGAAGTACCGTAACTAAAAAAGTAATTATAAAAGTAAAGCTCTTAGAATTCTATCAATCGTTCTAATTTCAAAAAAGTCCATATAAGAAAATTAGAATAAAATATATCTGATATTATATTATTATAAAATGTTGTGGGCTTGTTTTCAGATTTGCAACCAGTTACAACAAATGTTTATCTGTTATTTTATTCATTTTCTATTGTAATGATAACATTATTAGATTTATTATTTGATAAATTCAAATTTTTATTTCATTGGATTTGTAGAATTCTCTATTTAAACAAATTAATTTGTGAACGAAATTTTATATTGAATTAATTGATTCTCGCTATTCTTTAGCAAAATATTTATTTTGACAAATATTTTAACAAAGTTGAGTAAATAATGTTAAACCGCATAAAATAAAAATAACATTAATAACTAGGGCATTGTGTTTTTATAAACATAGAAAAGATTCTTTGCTTGTGAATTTGATGCTGTAGGAGAGCAAGGATAATGCAATTATGGTAAGCATGACAAACATAGCACGTTAAGATAGTTTGCATGGAACAAATCACATATGAATTTTCGGTTTCCGTAAACTAAAATTTTTCAATGTTGATTATTTTTAATTTTTTTCTAGTTTTACATCTACTAATGTTTTTATTACTAATAAAATTTGAAATTACATTGGTTAGATCAGTGTTTCTCAACCCAAAACTCATCGTGGACAGTAAAATATCTGTNTTCCCGGCTTATATTGTAAAGGTTTTCGCGGTGGCTGAAACATTACATTAAATGTCATTAGGGCGAAGGTAAAGAGGTCGTTTTTTCTTTCAATTACATCTAAATATGTCTCATGTAGTGTCATATGTGTCTATCAATACTAGTAGTGTCATGGCAAGCCCTTAGCATAATATAAACTTAGTAACATCAAACGTGATTTCAACATATTTTGACGTTCTTCTAAAAGCGAGATGAATTTTAGAGTCGAAAAAAATAATTGCCAATTAGTGGGACTAGAATAAATATAGAATGCGCAAAAGAGTTCAAAATCAGTTAAACAGTGACATTTATTCTTGTTAAAAATACTGTAGGAATGTAATTTATGAAGAATTGATATAATTGGCTACTACTGGTATATATTTATAATTCTGTCTTTAATCAATTGTGAAATGCCCAAACTAATCTCTAAAATAGTTTTTGTCACATTTGATGGAGCTCTCAATATGGTTAGAAATGAGATTGGATTTGTAAATATTTTTAGTAAAATTGTTAGTCACGTTCAATAAAGTCAAAAGAAGTTGCATTGACAATTTTTTTTGATATTGTGTGAAATAAATTGCGTGAAACTTGATTCTGAACCATGAATTTTATTAATTCTGCCACTAGAAACAAATTTACTGATGATTCAGAGCATACTAATAATGTTATATTCAATATAAAATAATAAATGAATCGCATTATGTTGAGGATGATAACAATGAAAGATACAGCAGATAATTAATAAAAAAATTTTATTAAATTAATTAAAAAAAACTTTAGCATCTGTTTACATCAAATTTTGCATTAAATCCGTAACTTTTCTAAATTTTTATAGCCGGAAAAGTGCCGAACAGAAGTTTCGGATTCATTGGTAAAAATCGAATATGAAAGGTCCCCTATTATGTCAACTTATATATTGGCATTCGTTATTGGAGAACTGGATTATGTTGAATCTCATGACAGTAATGGTGTACGAGTAATAATTTATATGAATAAATATAACATTGTTTGATTGATCACTATTACTCAAGATTCGTGTATACACTGCAAAAGATAAATCAAATCGTGGCAAGTTTGCCCTGGACGTGTGTTGTCGAACACTACCATTCTACGCTACATATTTCGATATAGGATACCCTCTTCCTAAAATGGATCTTGTTGCTATTCCAGATTTTGCTGCTGGAGCTATGGAAAATTGGGGCCTTGTAACTTATAGGGAAACTATGTTACTCATCGATGAGCATGAGTCATCTACTACTAGCAAGCAAATTGTTGCTCTAGTTGTTGGGCACGAATGCGCTCATATGTGGTTTGGTAATCTTGTGACCATGGATTGGTGGACTGATTTATGGTTAAATGAGGGCTTCGCAACTTGGATCGAATATCTATGTGTGGATTACTGTTATCCAGAATTCGATATTTGGGTATATTTTGTTTTAATATAATATACGTAAACATTTAATAATCTAACATTTAAATAATCTAATCAGTCAGTTTTCACTGCATTTATTTCTCGATATTTCTACTTGAATTTACGGATATTCAATTAAGACCAATTTCTCATCAGATGAGTATGTAAGGGCGTTAAGTTTAGACGCGCTCATATCTAGCCACCCTATTCAGGTGACTGTTCACAAACCTTCAGAGATCGATGAAATTTTTGATGCAATATCCTACTCAAAAGGAGCTTGCGTCATTAGAATGCTTAACGATTACTTGACAAATGAGGTTCACATTAGATTAACTGAGTTCACATGTTTCTATTATTTTCTTTTTTTTTCAAAATAGAAGTTTAAGAAAGGATTGAGTATTTATTTAAAACGTCATCATTACCAAAACGCTGTAACAGCGGATTTATGGGCTGCTTTATCTGAAGCTAGTGGAGTAAACGTTGCTGAAATGATGGATACGTGGATCAATCAAACGGGATTTCCAGTGGTTTCAGTTGAACAAGTTCAAGATGATTTGGGAAATACTACAGCGGTCACTTTGTCTCAACGACGTTTCTTTGCTCACGGTTTTGTTGAAAATGATCAATATTGGTTAGCTCCTGTAACTATTTGTTCGATGGAAGATCCGAATAAGATTCTTCTAAAAGTTATACTGAAACAAAATGGTGATCGCCAAACATTTAAGTTACCGAAACCTGAACCAGGTTTAGTGAGAATAAATCCAGGGGCTATCGCATTCTATCATGTCCAATATCAGAAATCAGTTATACCATCTTTGATTTCAGCAATTTCGGAAAATAAATTCGGGCCTCTCGATCGATTGAGTTCGATTTTAGATCTCTTTGCTTTGGTAAATATTCATTTTTGAATTTATTATTATTGGTTAATATTAATATTTATTAATTTTATCATAACTATTTATTGTAATTATTTTTATTTATTATTTATTATTATTATTATTATTATTTATTATTGTTAGTTTTAATATTATTATTAATATTTATGAATCTTATTTTTTTATTTGTTTATTTATTTATTATTACGTTTTAATTATTTATTTTTTTCTTTATAAATTAAATTCTTGATCACATTATTTAGTTTTTAATATTCATTTTAAAATCATAAATATCAAGAATATTAAGTGTTAAGTTTTTAGCACAGAAATCAGAATTAATTACATTCATGAACATGTCAGGCAAAATTCATTAAGTTCAAACTCTAAAGTTCTTTATAAAAGGAAGTCACGCTTACATGTGATTTTAATCAATAATTATTCTTTTAATTAAAATTATTTAGATTTTAATATTTAACATTTATTAAGATTTTTTTCATTTTAAATTTATAAATATCAAGAAAATATTTCTAAATTTAGGTGTTAAATTTTTAGCATAGAAATCAGACTTAATTAAATTCATGAACATGTCAGGCAAAATTCATTAAGTTCAAACTCTAAAGTTCTTTTTAAACGGAAGTCACGCTTACATATGATTTTAATCAATAATTATTCTTTTAATTAAAATTATTTAAATTTTAATATTCTTTTCATTTAAATCATAAATATCAATAATATTTCTAAATTTAAGTGTTAAGTTTTTAGCATAGAAATCAGACCTAATTAAATTCATGAACGTGTCAGGCAAAACGGAATCAATATTTATTCTTTTACTTAATTTTTTTCTCTTAAAATATCAATTTTTTGCGACTACAGGAAATTATTAAAATGAAATTCCTTTCAAGTAACGACAATTTCAAAATTATTTCATGTCAACTTAGATAAAAAATAATTAAAACTATTTCCACCTTTAAATCTGTATTTTTAATTCCTGTTTTGTATACTACAAAAATTGGTTTAATTCTTATCTGATTAAAATTTTTTAAATATTTTCTTTTAATCTCTTTAATTTTCTGAGAACGAGTTACATAATTACCTTTTCAGCACATTTATCCATTTTCTGGATATTTTTCTCTATGATATAATTGTCACAGGCAGGGTTTAAGCTGGTATTTAACATTTTAAACTAAATTTATTTATCACTAACTGAGCTTTTACCGATTGCCATTATTGGGATAATTATAAATATGCAAATTATTGAATCGCCAAACGTGGGCGATTATTGGTGAAAAATACATCAATAATCAACTTAGTTTATGGCGTTATATGTCGAAGTTGAGTGGAAAACATTTTTGTTTAACAAATTAACTTATAATGACTTGTACTTATTCTAACAAGTGTGAAAAAAATTAAGGGTTAATTTATATCGTTAAGTTTGATATACAATATTGATCCTTACTTTTTCTCCTGTGTAGTTTAAGAATAAAATGATAATTTATTTATCATTTATCGTCTTTGGATTTTATTTAAAAGATAATTTTATCTATACGGTTAATGGCAAAATATGGATACTAGAATATCTTTACATTATTGTAACATTTTATAATAAATAATAATAAATCTATAATAAATTTTTATTTCTATGTAATGAAAATTAAAAAAAAGTGAACAAAAAACTAAAGAAATAATGAAATGATCAATTTGATATTGAATCCAAAATAAAAATATTCTTTTTCTTTTCGGTTGATTTTTACGTCAAAGTTTGTTTAAATTTGATTTAGTACTTTTTATATGACATGTGAGGATTATGAAGCTATGGAAACATCTAGTATTACGTAATTATTGGTACGAGTACCCCAGAGGTATGGTGTTATATAATTTTATAAAGTTATGTAATTCACATATAATGTAATATTTAACCTCTTACTCAATAATTGATTTTAACATCTTACGTAATAATTGATATTTGGATATCCATTTTCGATATTTTAAAAACTTCATCACTGCAATTGTTATCAAAATTTTTGATGAATGGAGAAGCACTGATTTTACTTATTCTAACATGGTCTGCTACTTTATATTTCGGCTTTTTTGTTTTTTATTTATCTTGTAGTGATATCCAAGTATCAATATCATTTGTTAAATAAATATCGATTGGTCTCATTCCATTTAATCCTCTATGTGATGACAAATTGAAACTGTAAATAATTTTTCGACAAAAAATTTATCCACGTTTTATCGCCTTGATATACAAAATATTTTTTCAAACGATCTCTTAAGTTTTCCCATTAATCTTTCAGGCCAGATCCGGGGCTATTCCCACCACAGATGCTCTTGACGTTGCTCGGAGTTATAAATTAGAAAATAATTATACCGTTTGGAGTTCATTACTAGGTGACATATATGTAATTATTTCTTTGGTCGATGAAATGGATGCAACCCTTACACCGAAAACCCATAATTTTCTGTGCCAATTAACTGAACAGATGTATAAAAAATTGGGCTGGGATTCGGTTGTCGGTGAAAATCATAACGACAAAATGTTACGGCCTTTAATTATTCGCGTGCTTGGAAAAGCCGGACATAAGGAAGTTGTTGCTGAATCATTTAAAAGATTCAATAATCACCATCAAATATCCGGAGATAATAATGTGGGTAATGTTTTATCTGCCGATATTAGACCTGCTGTATATTCGACCGTATTAAAATACGGAGACGACAGTTACTTGGAGAAAATGATGGAAGTAAGTCATTTTTTGATAATTTTTAAAGTTAATAAAACAAAAACTAAATCACCGACAGTTGTTACGACGTACAGATTTACATGAAGAACGTATGAGAATCATGGGTTCATTGGGATCGGTTCCTTTGTCAAAATTACCTAAGATTTATGAATTTGCATTCAGTGGGGAAGTGCGAAACCAGGACAAGTACCGTGTTCTTATATCAACTATAACCAATGCTGAAAGCCGAGTTCTATTTTGGGATTTTTTGAGATCGAATTGGGAGGAATTCAAGAGGCAAATTACTAATAATCATATGCTGGGAAGTCATTATTAAAGTAAATTTTATAATTGAATTCGGGTTTAATATTATATCACTCGCTCAATGCTTAATATGATTATTCTAAATAATTATAATTATATCATTAACAATTATAAGTAGTTATTATTAGCTTATTATCTAACGTAAACCAGAATATCCTTAAGTTTCAGTTTTGTTATAAAAAGTCTGAAATTATTGAAATTCAACACATTTCTTTGTCAAAAAAATTCCACTATATATTCGGTAAGAAAATTAAATTTTATTTCTTTCGAACTTTAAGTCTATTATATATTTATATATACACTGCATTCTGCACATTAATTTTCGCATTCAATGACTGTATCAACAACGCCTCACAAATCACACGTTCCCAATAATTATCGAAAATTTTTAATAAAATTTTAAAATCAGACATTCCTATTTTACTCTTACAGCCCTTATTGTGCTCACTAATATTGGTCAATGCCTTCAGTCTATAATGTTCTTGAGCTCGAATACAGAGATGGCGGGAAGTCTCTCCAATGTATGTGGCATTACACCCATTACATGTAAACTGATAAACGAGATTGGAACACAATTCGAACGGAGTTTTAGACTTATTAATAAACATATTGCGTACTTTCCATGAAGTTGACACTATCCTATAGTTTAAATTCCCTAACTGCTTTCTTATCTTCACTTTATAATCCTTAAAACCTTCTGAGTACGGCAATACTAACACAAATTTAGGCTCATCATCCTTGCTCACACTATTTAATTTATTTAACTCATCATACTCACACACCTCAACAACATCACACTTTTTCCCCTATTGTATTTATTAAAAAGAACTCGAAAACTATAAATCAATAAATAAATATATCGATGTTTTTGAATTTCACAATATGAATATCAAAACATCGATATATTACTGATTTATATAGTCTTGAAGCTCTTTTTAATAAATGAATATATATATATATATATATATATCGTTTTTTAATGATAGTCTGCAATGTTAATTTTATAAAATTTACTCGTTTTGAAATCCGACAATTGCTTCGTATTATATTTATTATGCATTTTCCACACCTTTGTTTATTTCACTCTTCATTGTTCTCAGCCTCCAATGAATTATAAAGTGATTGTTTTTGTTAGAATTGTGTACTGAGTTTTGAACCTAAACCTTATCAAAAGCTATTCCATTTCTGAAATTATTCTTTTTTATTCATATTTATTCATTGCTGTTACAGTTTTAATTGCAAAGTGAATTTCAGCTTTACTTGATCGCCTATTTCAGCTTTCACTTAAATCAATATGATTTTCGTTAACTGAACCAATGAAATTATTTACAGAACTTCGTAATTGTAAAATATATTTTTACCTTTTGAAAAATCGAAAATAATTTTACTATCAAACGTTTTTCATTAATTATATCGATTATTAGCCGTTATATACAAATTTTATTTAATAAATTTTCGTAAAAAAGTTAAATCCCTATTTTTATTAATCAAGTATTTATTAATTTAAGTCAAAATTTTAGATGGCTTTTAAAGAATTCGTAACTGATGTTAGACACCAAGAATTGAAAAAATTTTTCGCCGAAAATCCATGTAGTATAATGAGACCAATTGAACAAATGCTGGAAGACATCAAGATAAACGAACAGCATCTGGCTAGAGATGGGGAGAAATTAAAACAATTTTTCAGCGAATATTGAGACATTTTAAATGAATATTGAGACATTTTTATTGGTTTATAGGATTTTTTTTTTCTTGTTGCATTAGTTAATTAAATAAAGGGTTTAGTTTATTTCTAAATTTAATAATAATTATTTGCTGAATTCAATGTATTCTAATAAGTTTATTTTTTGGTTGATAGAAATGTGGGAATTGAATAGGGGTCATTACATAATTACGTCACGCTCGAGGGTGGATGAGTTTAGCAAAATGTGACGTCACGCTAGTTGTATTTTATGGACCACAATAATTATTATTGCAACAATCTTACTTACAGTCTAGAGGACTGTATGGTATCACTAGGCTACCCTAATTTTGTGAACAATAAAACGACGTCACTATGGGGGAGGT
>CAUHTR010006831.1:0-14403 GCA_959609185.1 Schmidtea polychroa | reverse complement strand
AATTTACTTTAATTTAAAAATTTGGACCATTATTTACTTTAATTTAATTTTTTAGAACCATTATTTACTTTAATTTAATTTTTAGAACCTAAATTTACTTTAATTTAAAAATTTGGACCATTATTTACTTTAATTTAAAAATTTGAACCATTATTTACTTTAATTTAATATTTTAGAACCTTAATTTACTTTAATTTAATTTTTAGAACCTTAATTTACTTTAATTTAATTTTTTAGAACCTTAATTTACTTTAATTTAAAATTTTGAACCATAATTTACTTTAATTGAAAAATCTTGACCATAATTTACTGTAATTTAATATTTTAGAACCATAATTTACTGTAATTTAATTTTTAAAAACCATTATTTACTGTAATTCAAAAATTTGAGCCATAATTTACTGTAATTAATTTTTTAGGACCATTATTTACTTTAATTTAAAAATTTACCACGTTTTTTAGTGTAGACCACCTTTTTGTATTGAAATTCTCAGGACCAAGGAGACCCACCTGAATTGATCTAGAAAAATCCATGCTTTTTTATTGAAGACCGCCTTTTTGTATTGAAAACATCCTGAGACCTTAAATTACCACTGTTTTTTAGTGTAGACCACCTTTTTGTATTGAAAATATCCTGAGACCTTAAATTGCCATGCTTTTTAGTGTAGACCAGCTTTTTGTATTGAAAATATCCTGAGACCTTAAATTACCACTCTTTTTTAGTGGTAGTCGGATTTTTCTATTGAAAATATTCTGAGACCTTAAATTACCACTGTTTTTTAGTGGTAGTCGGATTTTTGTATTGAAAATATTCTGAGACCTTAAATTACCATGCTTTTTTATTGAAGACTGTCTTTTTGTATTGAAAATCCCAGGACCATCGAGACCCCCTCACTATAGTCTGAATAATCCTTGGCTTTTTTAGTGGTAGTCGGATTTTTGTATAGAAAAAATTTTATTTGTATTGAAAAATTCCATTGACCATCGAGACCCCCCTCACTATAGTCTGAATAATCCTTGGCTTTTTTAGTGGTAGTCGGATTTTTGTATAGAAAAAAATTTTATTTGTATTGAAAATCCCAGGACCATCGAGACCCCTTCACTATAGTCTGAAAATTCCATGCTTTTTTATTGGTAGTCGGATTTTCTATTGAAAAAATTTTATTTGTATTGAAAATCCCAGGACCATCGTTTTTGTATAGAAAAAAATTTTTTGTATTGAAAATCCCAGGACCAAAAAAACCCCCTCACTATAGTGTGAAAAATTGCGTAATCAAAAGTTGCAAACAAAAAAAAGTTGCAACAAAAAAAAAGTTGCAACAACCCCCCCCCGGGGGGGGGGGGGGTAATTGTTGCAGTACGCTCATAACTACCTACTAGTGTGAAACGGTGGGATGTATTAAAAAAATACGTTAAAAACTTAACAATAAAACCACTTTCTGCAACTAGATGGGAAAGTCGGATAGAAGCCCTGAAACCTCTGAAAATGTATATGTCAGAAATTTATCAAGCTCTATTAGATATCACTAATGATCACACAAAAGACATGGATTCTAGAGCTCAAGCAAATAATATAATTTCAAAAATTTGTTCTTTTAAATTTTTGTGTTCCGTCTCAATTTGGTATGATATATTGAATCTTGTCAATATTGTCAGCAAAATAATGCAAAAGCCCACATTCGATTTACAATTAGTAACAGAAAATCTTAATTCAATTTTGAACAACTTAAAAAGTCTTAGAACTGATGATAAATTTGAAGAACTTGTGAAGTCTGCAATGGCTAAAGCTAGAGAACTTGATATTGAGCCTGATTTCCCTGAAACTCGAAAGCAAAAAAAAGGAAGTTATTCGATTACAAAGCATCAGATGGTACAGTGAAGGATGCAAAACATGATTTTAAAGTTAACTTCTACTTCGCGATTCTGGACACCACTATATCGTCAATTTCAGAACGATTTCAACAATTGTAACAACACAACGAAGATTTTAAAATAATACACAACATCAACCAACTAAAACAATGGGATAATGAGGATTTATTGAAACACTGCAAAGATTTGCATATAAAATTAACCGACGGTGCAAACTTAAACGATGAAGATATTGATGGTATAGCTCTAAACGAAGAATTAAAAACCATTCAATTTTTTATAAAATCTGACTTGTCTCCTCACGAGGTTTTAAATTACATTTATAAAAATGCATTAAATGAGATCTTCCCGAATATAACTATTGTATTACGCATTTTTTAACATTACCTGTGTCTGTTGCTTCTGGAGAAAGAAGTTTCTCTAAGTTAAAACTAATTAAAAACTATTTACGGTCTACCATGAAAGAAGAACGATTAGCGGACTTATCCATAATATCTATAGAAAGCGATATTTTGGATTCCATAGATATTAACGATCTCATAAAAAACTTTGTAGCTGCTAAAGCTAGAAGAGTAAATATGTAAAAAGTATTTTGATTTTTGAGTGATGAATAATTATAAAGTAATCTAATTCTTAATATATGTTTGAGACAAGCAAATTTTATTGATTACTTAGATTTAGTATTATATATTGTAAGTATATAACCAATGCCTGTATATTATCGTATTATATAAGCTGTAATTATTTTTTAAAATAAAAGTATTCATTGGAAATATTCTAATGATAAAATTCATAACAAGTCATAGTTTTTGACATTGGGGTTCAGTTCAGGGAAGGGCGCTGAAAAAAATCTGGCACAAAGGCGCCTCTTACCCACGCGGCGGCCCTGCCTCAGAGTATATAACCATTAATTGTTATCCAAATGCATTAATTTAGACTATTTTATATATATACTTAACTTAGATTACCTTTAAAATCATAGTTGAAAATCTTTCATCAAAGACCCCCAATAAACCATATCGTCATCAACTACCACCTAAATATACTAAATTAGCTTATCATAACATACATTTAACTTATATTATATTTAAAAATATAAATTGTAAATTTTTATGAATGATCCCCCTCAAAATTATACAGTCTTTATCCATTACCTAAGTATACTAAATTAGCTTATCTTAATATATATTTAACTTACATTATATTTAAAAATATAAATTGTAAATTTTCATAAATGACCCCCCTTCAGATCATATAGTCATTAATGATTACCCAAAAGTACTAATTTAATTTGTTTTCAGATATATTTAACTTATATTACCTTTAAAAATATAACTTGTATTTTTCGTAACTGACCCCTTCAAATCATGTAGCCATTAGCTATTCCTTAGGAATACTGAATTATATCATCTTTGTATAGAGTTAAATTATATTTCAAAACAAAAAATAATTCCATAATTTTTTGTAAATGATCCCCCCCATATGTGGTAATCTTATAAAAATATAAACTTACATTTATTATTATTATTATTATTATTATTATTATTATTATTATTATTATTATTAATATTATTATTATTATTATTATTACTATTATTAGTATTGTTACCATTAACATTAACACTCTTGTTATTATTATTACTATCATCATTATCATTATATTATTAAAATAATTATTTTTATTTTATAAAAATAAAATTTTAACCAAAATTATTGATTTTGGGATTCCCCTATCTCTAAATTTAGCCCTATCTCCCAATAAAATTATAGAAAACCACTAAAATCTATTTTTAATAACAGCCCCCCTAGAAAACGACGACATAAATTAAATATATAAATATGTATATATGTGTGTGCGTATGTATATGTAGGGCGTATATATATATATATATATATATATATATATATATATATATATATATATATATATATATATATATATATATATATATATATATATATATATATATATATATATATATATATATATATATATATATATATATATATATATATATATATATATATATATATATATATATATATATATATATATATATATATATATATATATATATATATATGTGTGTGGATGTGTGTATGTATATATAAATTTATAAAATAACCTTATAAAAATACAACCACCTTTCCCCCTAAAGACCCCAAGTTGTATAATAACAAGAATTAAGGTTATTGCTAGTCGTCCTATAATCCTAAAAAATTTTATAATTTTGCATTTATTATTATTCTCATTATTACCCTTAGTGTTATTATTATTACTACGATTATTATTATATTATTATCATCATTATTATTATTACTATTATTATTATTACTGCTATCAATGTTATTATTATTATTATAAATAGAATAAGAAAGCATAAGAATGAATGAATAAAAAAAATAACTAAACAAAATAGGAACTTTTATTGTGCAAATTGTTACACCAAATGTTATACCCAATCATTATTTCATCGAATTGAAGTTCGAAGACTCTTTCGATAATAGAGTAATAGTTTGATTTTTGCATGATCACCTTGATCTGAGCAAGAGCATTTGTTCTAGGAAAATGAGAAATTGCATAAATATGAATTAGAACAGTCATGGATTATGATTAGAGTATAAATTCCGGCCTCATTGAATAATTGATGGACATTCATACCTAAGAAAATTCTAGAAACACAATATATAAAAATCACATATTATTAAGCAAAGAGTACTTGATATATTACGAATTTAAGGTACCATATCCAATAAAGTTTTAAACAGAAAATTAATTTTATATCCGTTTATATTTTCTGTCATCTAGTAAGTGAAAAATTCGTTTTGAGAGCCGATAGAATTCCAATAATGAATGGAAATTCACCTTTTCCTGAAAAGTTTACTAAGTAATTTATACCCGTGTGCTCCGACTAGTGTTTCTATTTCAGGTTTAAAATCGTTTTCAGTTGTAAACTTTCCGTTCAAATATTTAAAAATAAGCATCTCCACAATCTACTAAAATAACCACAGTGAGTGACCAGAACCTAAAAAGGGAACAATTCCTACTAACTTGTACCTGAAAAATTTGTGAAAATAAATGTAACAATATAAATTACCAAACTGAACGAGTAGAAATGTGGATTGTGCCGCTGATGACTGCCGCAACTGAGGAAGAAGCAAGCATTGCGAAAACAAAGTTCGATGCTAGTGCTTCTTTCTCAGCGAGGTCGCATACAGTGGCAATTTCATAAATAACTACTTAATTAAAATTCTAAATAAATATTAAAATTTGAATTCACCGCTTTGGGGTGATAAATAAATGACTGTTACGTCATCATTTAAAACAAATATTTAAGTCCAAGTGTTTAAATTCAAGATAACGAATAATAATTTTATTTCCATCCACAGAGCCAGTTTTGAATAACAACAGTTTGTCCATTTCAATACCATAAGATAATGTCATAATTGAACAACCTAATGGTCAGTTGATTGGGAATAAAGCTGATTAATATCCGCAATAGAACGACATATTATGTCACAAGGCATTTCATATCCATGTTTATATCTAAATCGAGCTGCTTCCATTTGTGCACGACACACTTGAGATCGATAATCAGGGATCATACCAGTCATAATACCTCCAGTACTTTCAGTAATATTAAACAATCTTGTAGCTGAACTCTTCTCAATCATTTTATCTGGAACCTTTCTTTGTGTAGCTACTACATCACAATTATTGCCTCGAATACCAACGGAAAGCAATCCACCAAATAAATTTGAGATTAGTTGGCCAAAAACACCATTGACGTTATCCGATTCAAAGTAACATTTATCCTGGATCATATTGTTTGAATCATAAATCTCTTCATTAACAGCAGCCATATTTGATCGGAAGCTCATAATACAAAACGAAAACGAAAAATCGATAAGAATCTAACAATTCGAGTTCAACTAAAAATACACACAAAATTAAAACTCAAAAATTCTCGAAACACACCTGCAATTCACACTCAAACAAATGCCAGTTCAGAAGAAACACAAAAATTCCCCTCACTCCAAGGCACAATCACAACCCATTCTCAATTTTACGCGTCTGTGTGCGCACACAACCAAAAAACACAAGGAAAGTATAAAGCGCACACAGACGCGAGCATCGAATTAAACACCAAGATTTACTAATTTAATTTATTAATTTAAGTTAAAGATGTATTACTTTAATTTATTATTAAAATTTAATTTTTCCGATGGATTTTTCATTTCCATGATTAAAGAACTAAAATAAATACTAGTTTTAGGCTAAATTAATATAAGATTAAAATTTAGACTAGTTGCAAATTCTCGTGGAATGGCGTGATAAGGCGGTCTATGTAGTTTGTCGGGATAGGTTGGCAGAGTGGACCAGACGCGATGAGCATTTAAACCAGAATTAAGTAGGGCTATGGGGCAACTTTAGGTAACGAATCTCATTTAGATGTCAGACGCAAGGAGATCCAACAAGAGGGAAAAGTCGGCCCATCTTCAGGGAAGGTAGGACAGATTGACCCATGAATAATGATGATTGATACGAATGGTGGAGTGAGCTGACACAGTGGAAGAATACAAGACACGTTAACAGGTTATCGGGAGAACTATCCGACGACAGAGACCATGTAAAGCGGACATAAACTTTCTAACGGTAGTCCGTGAACCCAAAGGAGTGCTCGACAATTACAGTGCAAGTAGTGCGCTCACTTTTTGCGAGCACTCACCCTCTTGATACAGTACCAACGTTAATCGCTCAACGGGTATCAAGCGGTAAACAATGTTGTATCTTGGGTTACGCTGGTAACAGCACTAAAGAGCAAAATATTTGATCATCAGTGACCCACCAGCTGCAAGAACGCTTGTTTACCTTATTTATTAGTTAATCGTTGGAATTTGATATTTATATTTAAATATGTTTCATTGTCTCTTGTATAACGGTTTACCATATGGCGTAAGTTGTATGACGTCTGGTTGTCTGGAAAAACTGATTTGCTGTATCGCGAAATGAGGGAAGTCTGAAAAGTGTGTCACAAGCATGAAAAGGTTGGAAAGCACTGCTCTATTGAGAGGCATAACAGCATTATAATTTGCCATTTGGATTTGTTTCTGACTTCTGAGGTTGTATCGATTCACTTTGAGCTAAACTTCAAACGTTAAACAATAATTTAAATTTACTTTTCAAATTCTTTAAATCTTTCAATAATAACCTTTAATATCTATCTCGTCAGTACTCCAATACTTTTTTTAACTAATTTCAAATATTCTCCACCGACCTTCAATCACGTCGATACTTTTCCAATAAAAATTTTTCTTTTCACTAATTTCCTATAACTCTAAGCCGACCTTCAATCACGTCGGTTCTATTTTAAAATAAATTTTTTCACTAACTTTCTATAATTCTCTGCCGACTTTCGATCACGTCGGTACTATTTTCAGATAACTTTTTTTTCTCAATAACTACTTTCCGATAACTCTCTGCCGACTTTCAATCACGTCGAGCTCATCAGAATATATGTTGGGTTTTAGCTAATTTAAGTCGGTAACCTCTGACTCCTAGTGTCCTTTTAATCAAAACAATAAACTACTCAATGTATATTTGAATCACAAAAATATATTTCTATCGACAGTCAATCACCAAAGTTTTACAAGTTTGACCGATTCTCCGCTCGGTGTTGATGCTTTGACAAAAGATAATATTCACCTTTTTATTTCTTAGCTTCTCTCGATTCCTTTTCACTTTTTCGTATCTCCTATTCTATATTTTCTTTTCCCCTAATCTCCTTAATTCGTTTTTACCGTTCGCCTATTCTCGTTTCTTCTTACCCTAACTGAGGCAAAATGCCGATTATTTTGAATTTCCACTTCGCTTTTATATTGAAATAGTCACTTTGATTAATCAGTTTTTG
Source organism: Schmidtea polychroa (assembly GCA_959609185.1). Lineage (NCBI taxonomy): Eukaryota > Metazoa > Platyhelminthes > Tricladida > Dugesiidae > Schmidtea > Schmidtea polychroa. The sequence goes on along the minus strand of CAUHTR010006831.1, from coordinate 6,619 downwards.
ACCTGATTGCTCCGATCTGACAATGGTTTGACAACCGGCTCCTTGAACGTTGTTTGCACCATATCATGATTAATTGGCTCCCTTTGATATTCCTTCGTGATAGTCCTAACTTTGTTTGTCTCCATTAATCATGCTGTCATGATAATGGCCTTCCGAGATTCTCATTTTGTTTACTTTTCCTGTTAATCGAGCTCGGGTTTCCTTCATCTGTCGGGTTTTCTATTAGCCAATTAATCAATTAATTAACGATTTTCTGTTTTAACACATTCGAATGCTTTTCGACCCTTTCTAACCATTTTTTGATAAATCCCTAATTATCATCTTGTTGACCATCAGCTTATCTATACCTGTCCTGTTTTCCCCATTTAATTTCGATAACTTTACAATTCATTGATTTTTCTCGGATTTCCGGATTCTTGCTTTTCACAACTGCTTTTGCCATTTCCTAATACTGCTTCCATCATACTTTCTTTTACTATCAATTCTGTGCATAATCACGCTTTCATTTGTCTTTTCCCTTCACCTACTTTTAATTTAAATTTTCAACCTAAATTTCATTTAAATTTATTTTAATTTACTGACCTCAACATACATATGTAATTGTGTTGTACAAAAACGGGATTATACGGAAATGCAACTCCTCATGGAACACGCCGTTAATCTGCGTATGGAAAAAAGAGAAAAAAGATATTAGGCTATGCTTGGATTTCAGACAGCTGAATGCAATAACAGAAAGGCAGGCATTCCCAATGCCAAACATAGACGAAATGTTAGATTTGTTAGGAGGGTCCGTTTATTTTAACTCAATCGATCTTGGTGATGAATATTACCAAGTGGAGTTAGACGTAGAAGCGCAAGAGAAAATAGCATTCTCAACAAAGAAAGGGCAATATTGTTTCAATAGAATGCCGTTCGGAATCGCTGCAGCACCAGGTACTTTCCAGGAAATGATGACAAAAGTAATAGGCAAAATAAATGGTGCAATGGTGTATTTGGATGACATTCTGATTTATTCGAATAGTAAAGAAAAACATTATACAATACTCAATGAAGTATTAAAAGCGATCGAAGAAGCAGGACTAAAGATAATTCCAGAAAAGTGTCAAATAATAAAGAAAGAAATCAGATTCTTAAGACACATAATCAGTAAAGAAGGAGTACAGACCGATCCTTCTAAGATTCAGGCTACACAAAACTTTGGAAGCCAAGTTGCGTAAAGAAACTTCGAAGCTTTCTAGGCATTTGCAATTATTATAGAAGATTCATCAGTGAGTATGCAAAGAAAGCAAGGATGTTAGAACAATTATGTAGCGGCTCGACTAACAAAAAACTGGAATGGACTGAAGGAACAAATAACGTATTCGATGGAATGAAGTTAGCACTCACAACGGCACCGATCCTATGCTTTCCGGATCTGAGGAAGGAGTTCATTTTAGATAATGATGCCAGTTTTGATACCATTAGAGCAGTGCTTTCACAAAGAGATAAAGATTGAAAGGAGAGAGTAATTGCGTATGGATCACACTCGATGACGAGCCATGAAAAAGGATATTGCATTACAAGGAAGGAACTATTGGCGGTATAATATTTTTGTATTCATTTTAAGCACTATCTCTACGGAACGAGATTCACACTAAGGACAGACCACAAGGCGATCACGTTTATGATGACAACCAAGAAGCCAATTACTTCACAATTCCAAATCTGGATCAATTATTTGAGCAGTTTGGATATAATCGTTTAATATAGATAGGGTGTTAATCACCAAAATGCAGACATGGTCTCCAGAACTAAATGTAAAACGTGTGTTCAATGTCAAATGGCTCACGAAGAAGCTAAAAAAGGAAAGATGTGTCAAAAAAAAAGGAGTGTCAAAAGAGTCTGGATCAGAGAGCGGAACTAAATCAAAAGGTGAAACTTAATTCTTTAATTGTACAATGTTGAGACCTTCCAGAGCGGAGTCCGATCTGAAATTGTGTGAGAATTGTGATTAACCAACAGTGTAATTAATTGTTGAGAGTTGTGAATTTTTATAAAACAAATATACGTTGGGAGGTTGTGTTTATTGATTTTGGAACACGTGGAGTCAAAGTAACCAACGGTTAATTTTGATATCATAAAACCCAACATATATTTTCGTGAGCCCGACGTGATCAAACGTTGGTGGACGAATATTGAAGAGTGAAAAGAGGTGAAGAAAATTAAAGTAATAAAAATTTGAAAATAATTGGAAATAGGAGAAACTGAAAGAGGTAGTAATTATTGATTATTAATTTTAATATTTAGCAGTGAGTGAATACAATTTGAGAAACCGAACGCTGAGATGATAGACTATGCCAGTTGCAAAAATTACCGGTGAATCAATAAGGAGGAGACCCGGTTGAGTTTGCCAATTTCATGGGCGATTATTATATGTACGCTTCGGCCTATAGGTGGTCACAAGCCATAATGGTACAAAGATTCTCACTCTATATAAAAGGAGCCGCAAGAGAAGCTTGGCAGCAAGTGAATGAAAAGGCAATTGGAAATGATTGGGCCAAACTCAAGGATGCGATGGCAATGAAATTGGTGGGAGGCGATATAAAAAGAATAATGCAACAAAAGTTTTATGCCAGAGTACAAAATCCAAATGAATCGGTAAGTGAATTGGCATACCATTTAACGACTTTAGCAGACAAAGCCTTCGAAGCAAAGCCTGAACAAGTTGAGATGGTAAAACAGCTTCAAAATCAATTTATAAATGGAGCCATTCCTGAAATAAAAAAGGCACTGTGCTACGTGGATTTCTCAAATTTTGATGAACTTGTGAAAAAAGCCATGAAAATTGAATTGAACTTAAAAAGTACCAGGAAATCCGAAGTATTTGCTGCAAATGCCGATAAAAGAGAAAGATTGATAACTCCAGTTCGAGAACAATGGGTATCAAAGAAACCAACCCAAACAATCAGTTCGCCGAGACCAAGTAATGAAGTCGAAATTAATAGAGCAGCATTTGGGAGTCAGGTGACCGGGAGATCTAACAGCATAGTATGCGATCACTGCAAGAAAGTGGGACACTATCCAAATCAATGCTGGTTTAAATATGGAAGAGACCCCAGCCCCAGAAGAAAGTTTGTAGAGAGTAAGTCAATTAGCAATGACTTGAAAGGCTATAGATGTGGGAAAATGGGCCACATAAGCAGAAATTATTTTTTAGCTACCCATCACCACCAAGATCTCCGTAGCCACAACGAGATAAAGTAAACACCAATGGACAAATTCAATGTCATTCATGCAAAGGTTATGGTCACATGGCTCGATCATGCCCCAGGAATTCCGAAAGATTCAGCAGACCAATATTGAAGAAATCTATTAGATTTCAAGATGAATCAGCAAATACTAATGTTGCATATGCTCAAAAGGAGGAATTTAAAGAGAAAATGGAAAATGAATTTCGGGAAATGAGACAGAAATTAAAAAAGCTATGTCAAAGTTTGAATCGGATGAGGAAGTGTACGAAAAAGAGACTGATGCGGGCGGAAATCTTAGTGATAAAGCAAAAAATGATCTATCAAATGAAAAAGCTGTTTTGTTGATAAATAAAATAGAAAGATGGTATACCGGAATGGAAACAGACCTTCCGAGATTGAAAGAGTGGATTACCGAACTAACTCAAATCCAACTTAGTCAAAGAAAATTGAAAATTATCTTAAATATGTGTGTTAAAGTTTACAATAAATACCAAGACGATGAAATTGCAAAATTAATAGACTGGGAAAAACACTGAGATCCACAGAGAGTTTGACCGACATATTCGTAAAAACTACAGACAGAAATGGCAGAAAATTTCAATTTTCGATTAAACCTAATGGGCAAATAAAGGACTTGAGGGAGCTTATTATGTCGAAATATAAAGCAAATGAAGTGCAAATAAATTTCAAAAAAACGGTCAACGGGTCAATTGGCGGATCGAGAATATTTGGTCGATTGTGGATTGATTCCTGGATATAAAAATGAGATAAAGATGTAAATAATCATTCAAATTCAGATTTTAAAGGATGGGATGGAAAATTACAGGATTTACGGGATAGTCTGTATATTGGAGATAAAGACGAAATTAGTAAATGTCTGGAACGGATGATAAGTTTGGAGATGGATCAAAAAGCTAAAGAACAATTCGAAATTATTTTACCGTATATTCATAAAACGACGAACTATCAGGCGAAATTGAAATAAATAGTACGAAAAATAGGCCGTGAGCACCGAGAGTCAGATGATATACCAAGATCATTAGTAATAGCCTTAAATATGAATGGAAAAGGTGGAGTATTTAGAAAACACTGGAGCATGAAGGTGTCGAAAGTACGACGGAAAGCGGTTGAAATGTTGGGCAATGATGGAATTATTATACTAACTTTCAAGGGAGTTGAGTTAGACGACGATGAATATTTATTCAATTGTGGATGCAGTCCGAATATATAAATAATATCGAAGCCAAGAAACATGTGAGTGAGGTATCCGAGAGTATAATAACCCGCTGGCCGAGAATTACAAAAGATACGAAGGATGACGTCATAGAAATTAAAACTGAATTGGCCAAGGAACCTAACGACTACGAGTTAGCAAAGTATGACCCAAGAGGTGAAGGTGTAAATGACGAGCAAAACGAAAATACGATTGAGGAGGTGGACGAAAATGAGGCAGTAAATCAGGAAATTAACAATATAACTGACGAGCTTCCAGTCATTGAAAGAGTGAAAAGTGAGTCGAATTTTGTAGAAGCGGAAGGGAAATGGTGAAAACGAAGGGAACGATAAAACAGATTCCAATGTGGTTGAGAAAACGAATCTAAAGAATATATCTCAAACAGAATCAATTTTGAAAGGGTTAGTAACAGAATTATATGCACTGGAAGAAGGAAATAGTTGTGACGATGAACTCATACATCAGCTTGCAGCGGTATTAAAAAGTCGACTTCCAGTAGTACTCCAAAATAATACCATAGAGAGGATATTTTGCGATGAAACGGTAGTCAAGAGATTAATTAGTAACGGTCTAAACAGAGACTTGGTATTAACAGTGCTTGCTTATATTATTCTAGAAATTGGCGTATGCTTGGAATGCAATAAATCGGAAAATGGATAGAAAAAGCCACCGAAGTGACGAATACATATGTGTTGGATGATAGGGGTCGAAGAATTGAAAAATTCGAGTTAACAAAGTATTATCAAACAGGCCCGAATCGATACCGGGTGAATATATTCGCAGAAAGAAGACTGTTCCCAAACAATCAAGCGTGATTTAACAATTACTATATTAAGAGACAAATGTGATTTAATCCTTCTAACAATAATGAATCTTTGGGATTGTATATTTTATAACAATTTATATCCTCATCTTTATTTTATTGTATATGGTATAAGCTGCATATTTTATTTTAGATTGTAGTAATTTATATCTTTCATTTTTTTATCTTTCTAGTATATGCTGTATAGATTCACATTTTATTTTTTTATATTGTAGTAATTCATATTTTATTTTTTTACAACGTAGTAATTTATACTCTTATATCCTTTTGTACAATATATTATAATAATTTATATTTTAATTCATATCTTTATGGTTGCAATTACATTTAAATAATTCACAAAAGGGAATATAAGTTCTGGGTAAATAAAAAGAAAGCAATTTGTTAAATAAATAAGAGAGGCCACAGTTGGGAAATAATCCATATGTGGGTTCTGAGTAAATAAAAACAATTTGTTGAGTAAGTAAGAAGGTGGTTTTGAGTCCATTTGAATGTAAATATTATATAAGAACAAATAAATGGAATTTTATTCTATAGATTAAATAAACAAAAATTCAGTATATATACTGAACCCAAAATCACAAAATTCGCCCAAAAAATAAGCGATTAGTACCGCTTTAGAAGGTAAATCCTTACAAAGCATAAAAATCAGACAGACACTACAAAAACGTCTAAAGGTTATCACAAGCAACACAACACGCACATATAACACGCACACACAAAACACAACACGCATCGTGAAAGTAAATCAAAAAGAGTTTGAAGTGAATAATTGATTGTAAAAGAGTTTGAAACGAGAGATTGATTTTGAAGATATTCAAGCCGATAATTTGAATTGGTAAAAAATTTTATATTAATAAATTTTAGTTACAAATTTGGCCTTGGTGTCTTCATATTTATATATTTATATAGTTATAACCAGTGCACGTTGGGTTTCAATAAATATTATTGAGACCTCAACATATGTGGCGGGTAGGATTATGCTTAATGGAGGATGGGAAAACTTGGTTCCAAAGTCGGAGACTGCGACAATGGGAAGAAATTATGAGTCGAAAAGGGAAAATAATGTTTCCATGGCTAACCATGTCTATTTTGGTGATCTTAGGAGTTATTAATACCACAACGTCGTTGGTAGCGTACGATTGCTTCCAGACAGAAATGGGAAAAGTATATTTGGTAGTAGATGTAGCAGAGTGTCCAGGCGCATATCCGAGGAACTTAAAATGAGCAAATGAAGTGACATATCACGTATACCAAGAAGCGGGATTTAGACGAGTGAAAGTGAGAGAATACACAGCAAAAAGAACTACGTTTATATTCTACTTTGGCAAA
>CAUHTR010006829.1:0-14422 GCA_959609185.1 Schmidtea polychroa | reverse complement strand
GTTCCACTAAGACCTATGCCGGTGCCAGCAGCGCCAATGGAAATGACAGCAATGGACATTGTCGGTCCATTGCCGGAAACAATAAATGGCAACAAATATATCGTTGTATTTTGCGACTATCTAACTAAATGGCCAGAAGCATATGCCATGCAAAATCAAAAGGCAGAAACAGTTGCAAAAATATTAGTAGAAAACATTATTTTCCGATATGGAGCACCAAAGAAATTACTTACAGATCAAGGAACGAATTTTCAAAGTGAATTATTTAGTTCGATATCGGAGCTATTTGGTATATTAAAACTTAGTACATCACCATATCATCCACAAACAGATGGCCTAGTAGAAAGGTTTAATGGAACATAAATTAATATGATATCATCTTATGTGAATCGGAAACAAAGAGATTGGGATTTATTTATCAAACCATGTTTATTCGCATATCGAAATGCAGTTAATGAAAGCACTGGTGAAACACCCTTTTATCTTATGTATCTACGGCGGAATAATATGCCAATTAATTTGAAATTTCAAACACCTATATCACAGTATATGGATATATCCGATTATAAAGTAATCATGCATGAGATATTACAGTCAGTGTGGGCTCAAGCTGGTTTAAAAATAAGACATAGCCAAAAAACGTATAAAGAATCCTACGACAGGAAAGCACATGCTCATAATATTAAAATAGGAGATTTAGTCTATGTGAATAAACCAGGACCAGAAAAGGGCTTGTCACCAAAGTTGCAACGACCGTTTAAAGGACCGTATATTGTATGTGATACAACAGAAACCAACCTGAAATTACGTCCACATAATAATAAAAAGGCTGGTACAATTATAGTTCATGCTAATCGTTGTAAGAAAGTGCCGGCAATGGAGAGTGATAGATATCCGTTAAGATCGAAAAAGAACAAATCAGTAGAAGAAAAAGTGGTCAAACAAAAAGTTATTAAAAACCCAGTACCCTTAGGATATACCACTAAAGTCTTGTTAATAACAACAATAATGCTACTAAATGTTTTGAGAACAAATGGAGGTCGATCTTTTCCAAAGTATGCAATAAAAAGGGTCCCATTATTGGAGAAAATTCATATATATTCAACATGTACCCAAATATATGGTTTTATCTGTGTGGGTCAAAGGAAGAAATAGAAATAAGTAATTTATTAAATCACTTTGACCCACCTGTAAAGTTGAATTTCAATAAAAATATTTTCGTGGCTCGTCAATTAACAGTCAATTATGAATACACTTGGCAAATAACAGAGTTACTATTTCAAAATAATAATACAAAAATACGTAATATAATCCAAATTGAAATATTAACAAAAAATTTAAACAGTCTGGTTTCAATAGAACCAGTAGTGAATGGAATCGACGTATATTGGGAACCCCACGAATCCCAAAAAGTGAAATTAATCTTCCAAAATAATATTATCGATATATTAAACATCAGAAAACCCTTTGTCCATTAAAACAATTTAAAATTAAATCAAACGTATGATATCGTTGTGCAATATTATGAAAAGCTTTTGCGTGAAAATGGTACTGAAATCGATATCCAGTGGGTAAAGATTGAGTCTACTCGACAATCCATAAAATTGGAAAATGAACCAAATCGTATTATTTTACGATATGATAATCAAAAATGGATAGCCACACGACAAGTGATAACCAATAACAAAGTGGAAATTTATTATTGCGGAAAACTGCAAGCTATATTGCAAGGTAATATTACATCTAAAATATTAACATTTCAGCAAATACGTTCAAAGTCAACTTCAAAAATTGTGATTGTAAAAATAAAATATTATCGACGTGCTTTTCATCCTGATCAATGGAAAATCGTTCTAGTGGAAAGTAAATCTATTCGAGTACAATTTGATACAACTGAGGCAGAAAGCTCAAAATACGTGCACAATTCATCAACAAATGTGATTCATCAACTCATAAATGACATAAATTCTTCTCGTATTAATGGAACACAAATTCCAAGAAACAAAACTACATTCTCATTATCAAATGATTTTGAAAATACTTATGTTATTTTGTCATCTATCATCATCAGTGTGACACCATTTTCCATTATCATTCTTCTCACTCTACTGATTTACTTTCAAAGACTGAACAGACAATATGAATGTCAATCCAAGACCTCACAACCTTGGATTGTCTACGAGGAAACATGGGTCTAGTGAGATACATTTATTTTGCATGCAATTATGATATTATAATAGTACTGTATTAGTAGTAACTTTTATTTTGTGATAGTTGTAAAATTTGCACCTTTCAATCAAAAAGAAATATGATTGGCTAAGAGGGATAGAAAAATAAATATGAACTAAATTTTATGGGAAAGAAAATTTAATTACTGTACATAAGGGGTCGTAAAAATAATTAAAATCAGTTTAAATTAATTCAATCAAAAAATTAAGATCTCTCAAAATTGAATAGGTAAATTTTTATTAATATTTATTATTTATACAGTGATCACCAAGGCAGTGCCCCTGAGGTACTCTACCGTGTTGATCACTTCAATCTTAAATTCTAACAAATTTAATAGTGAATATTTCAGTAATGGAACAAATCAAAGAACTAGAGCAATTTATGACGGATATTTGAAGATACACCGCAACCACGTGGGACAAGATGCCATCACCATCAATGACAACCGGAAAATCCCAAACAACTTGAGGGTGGACGACAGAAAAATGAAAACTCAAATTTTTAAAGTGAGCCGGAAATCGGTGAAAATAATAGAAGAAGATGAAATCAAGGATGGGAATGAGTACACGCTACACGTGATCAAAGGGAAAGTGGAGGTGATAGACGAAGGACAAAAAATCTATTGGGAATTACACCAAGGATCATCGTGGAAACTGCAGAAAGAAACCATGAGGAAAAGGTTGAGAGCATCCAATGAAGATTCAAGAGTTGTTGTGGAAACACGAAGCCCGAACGAGGAAAATGAAATTCCACAAACCACTTCAAAATTGCCAGATGATCCAACCATGCTTCCAATTACTACAGAAATGCTGAAAAGAAGATTGTCATTTATTCGAAAGGAAATGAGTTTGGAGGAGATACGGAACCGAATTGTGTTTATGGATGCAGAATATGGAACATCAGAAAATAATAAAATGATTCCATTGTCAATAGCGATGATGAATTACGAAGGAAAAATAATTAAAAATTCATATTTGACACCAAGAGGAAGGTTGCGTCATTTCAATTCCAGCATTCATGGTATCACAGAGATTGCCAGTAGAAACCAATGCGACCAGTATACGGAGATGCGAGAAGTTCAAAAACTAACTGTTGGAAAAATTTTAGTGGGACATGATCTTCATGCAGAATTGGAATATTTGAAAATCTGGACAAATAAAGAAATAACAAGGAGAGGAGAATTCTTTAAACTCAAAACAGTGGTAGAAGAAATACTCGGAGAACAAACACAAACTGGTATTCATTCAGCATTGGAAGACGTCAAAAATGTACGGAGAGTGTACAGGAAAATTGAGAATTTATGGGAAGATGATGTAAAAATCCAGAAAATAATCCCATCAAAGAAATATTCTTTAGCCGAATATCAAAAACTTCATGCGATGGACAAAATACCAACAACGAGTGGAACAGCCTTCGAGATAGTAGAACAAGTCGATTTAACAATTGAGGAACAAATGGAAATTGACGAAGCACCGTTGAAATGGGCAACTGAAGAATATTTGGAGCCGATCAAGGACAGCCTCGAAATGATATTAAGTTTATCGATTCACAGAATTCCGGCATCATTCGAACATGGGCCTATTCTTCATTTAGAGAATAGAAAAAGAAAATCTACAAAAAGGAGTTGTGCAATTCTTGGAGAAAATTATAAATATTTTAAGTCTCTTCAAATGTCGACCACTGTATGATAAGGGGGGAATGAATTTTTCCATTACACAAACAATTTCGCGAAAAGTATTGCAAACACGAGATTTCGTAAAAATAACAATTAGGAGTTCTCGACCAATTCGACAAGTAAGTTTTAAACAACAAATAATAAATGGATAAGTGCATACAGTTTTTAACGGATTATTGCCTGGATAATTCAACCAATCCGGAATAATTGCCAAATCAAATTGGACCAATGGAAAAAAAAATATTTTTTGAAATTTTAGATGGCATAATTGCCATTTGATGATTGCCGATTATCGGCTGACTAAAATGGCATAATTGCCATTAATCCATATTATCAATTTTATGATCATTATAAAATAAACAGAAAAAGCTGATATCTCCGATTTCGATATCCTAAATAATTATTTGGTTAATTGCATTAGAAAATTTGATGTTGGGAAATTGCAATGAAATAGTTATTAGGTTTATTATCAGTTATACTTTTGAAAAAAATCTTTTATATATTTTTATTTTTAATAATGAATAATAATGAATAATCTGAATTATAAATTTTATTTTTATAAACCAGGCATCGATAATTTTCTCTTTGGCTGCGGGTCTCGCCCTGACATTTTGAAATTGAAAATATTTTGGAAAAATTTTGATAAGAAATCATCCCTATTGTTACTGATACAAAGATCTTGTATTTTTTTCACGACTAAATTATAAATTTCTTATGCCTTAAGCATTCTTATATTTTCCTAAAAGTAGTAGAAACATATTATAACACGGTTTCTATATAATACGACAAAATTATATTAATCAATCCTCTTCGCATCTAAAGGTCGAATAATAATAGTGACGACAATAATATAAACTTTAAAATAACCTGTCGATGGCATGATCATTTATAAAAAAAAATATGATTCAAATATATAACTAGTGTTTATCATATACAGTGCTTATTCACAAAATGAAATGTTCTGACTTATTATTATTATTATTATTATTATTATTATTATTATTATTATTATTATTATTATTATTATTACTATTATTATTATTATTATTATTATTATTATTATTATTATTATTATTATTATTATTATTATTATTATTATTATTATTATTATTATTATTATTATTATCATTATTATTATTATTATTTTTATTATTGATATTATTATTAATACTATTGTTATTATTATTATTAGAATTATCATTATTATTGTTATTGTTATTATTATTGTTACCATTATTATTAATATTATTATTATTATTATTATTATTATTATTATTATTATTATTATTATTATTATTATTATTATTATTATTATTATTATTATTATTATTAATATTATTATTTTATTATTATTATTGTTATTCGTTATTATCATCACTATTTTTAAATATTATCGTACTATTATCATATTATTATTTTACTATTATTATTAATTCACCTCAATTATTAGTGATACTATTATTATAAAATTATTATAAAGTATCGTTATGGTATTGAGAGTATTCTACCATCTTAATAAATAATTAATAATCGAATAGATTCGAGGACGAATCTTAATTATAGGGGGAGATATGTTGGGGTTAAGCCAAAAGCAAAATAAATTTCACAGGGTACCAGAAAGCAGAACAAAAATTGGTAAAATCAATATAAGTACAAAATTAATTAAAATTTAATAAAAATTAAAAATCAATATCGAACGGGGTTATCGGGTATGGTTGAATGCCAAATTGTTAGACGAGGTTAGAAAGCATAATAAAAATGTAATAGGTGACCATAGAAAAGTTAATAAGGAAAAACAAATTAATTAAAATTAATTAATCTGTAATGGAAAGCCCGAGCCAATGGAAAGCCCGAGCCCATGGGAGACCCGAGCACTGAAGAAAACCCGATGCGCAGTGAGACCCGAGACACCAGATAAGGGAATAACAATTCGAATAATAATTGGAGGGTAAATAAATTAAAATAATTGTCGAACCGTTCCAAATTTACTTAGGGTGCCCGGGGAAACAATTAATTTCATTTTGTTAGATAATGGGCCTCTTAAAAACAGTATAAAACGAGAGCTTAGAAATGAGCAAGCCGCCATTTGGTCGAAGAGAAAAAGGAAAAAGCGAAACAGAAAATCCAGCAAGGACAAGTCAAAAGAGGAAATTTGTCAATTATAAAGAAGCTAGATCGTAGAAGAAAAGGTAATTACCCCTTGGGTTTCTTACCTTAGCAAACCAAATTCAAATTGAGGGAAAGGTGCAAATAGTGACAAATTGTAATTGTGATGAAAAGCGAATAAAGTTATTCTGTGTTGAGTTTTCATTGATTTGGTAAAATAAGGACACGAGGAGTCAGAGAAAGGACCGACTTACGAAATAAAACTCAACAAATATAAAAAAATTAATACGGTAAATTATTTATAATAATATAAGTATAATAATACAAAATGAAGACTAATTTATTTGTAATAATTCCAAAAGCAAATATTTTGTTGATCTTGTTACCGGTACAAACACACAAATGTTTGAAAATCTTTGGATGCATTTCAAAACATTTTTAAGATCAAATTCGTATCGTAATTCTTATTTTTTGGAATTTTATTTGGCAGAATTCTTGTTCAGAAGATTGCATAAAAGAAATCCAAACACTTTGTCTGAGAAGCTTTTGGAATTATTACGAATAAATTAGTCTTTATTTTGTATTATTATACTTATATTATTTTAAATAATTTCTTCAGTTTATTTTAATCTTTAATCGACACAAAGAAATTTACTCAACACAAAATAAATTACTCGAAAGGTTTTGGACCATAATCTTATCTTCTTATTTAACTTTATTTAATTTTCTTTAGGTGCATCATATTTTCGACACATTTACTTTCTGAGCTAGAATCCTCATCTTCACTTTTGCACCAAAGCACCTCGGTACCGTTGAAATCATTAGTTATGAAACATTTTAAAAATGATTTTTTAATTACTTCTTCAGGAACATCTTTCCACAACTTCAAACCTGACTGAGTTAAAGTAGATTGGAATGCTCACACTATCTTCACAGTTGGTGTCAAAGGATGGTCATCTCGAATTAATCAGGCTTCATAATAGGTTATGGTTTTTTAAATGGTTTTTAATGGTTTTTTGCAGATTCATCGAGAGGTTATAGTTGACTCCTCTTTCGTCTTGGCATTATTACGACATCAAATCCTTTCTCTTAATTTTTAGCTTAATGTCATCAATCAAATGTCCTCGGAACGTACCCATTACTATCATGATTCATCTCTTTAAAAGAGTACCAGGTCTCTTCTCCCAGATAGTTTCTACCCATTCTTTCATCAATTTTGACGTCATCCAGCATTCTTTTGTGCTTGAATTACAACACCCTTTGGGAAATTCGCCTTGGGTATGGTTTTCTGTTTAAAATAATGAAAGGTGACAATTTATTTTCGTCAGCGGAATCTCATTTTATTGAATGAAGAAAAAAAGGACATACCCCTCTTTAATTTGGATTTTAGAAAAATAAATTTTTAATCCTAAATATTTTGTAAATTGTCTTTAAAATTATTTAACATTACAATAATCAACAAACTTGAGATATTATCTCACACTTCTAGTTGAGAAATCCAGCCGTATACAGTATAGAAGTATAAATTTTAACAGTAAATTTAATAATTGTCGTTATTTTTAGAATTAGAAAATTTTTAAAGTGGCATATATTCATCTTGTTTTAATTTAATAAATAATACATGGCGGGAATTTATCGAAATCTTATAACGAAGGCAGATAAATTAGTTCCAAAGAAATTTTTGCCATTTTGGAATCATTCAGCAGGTTAACGTGTATACTAAATAAAAATTAAGTTTATATAATAATATTAGGTCCTAAAACTATATTTTTTTGGGCTCCAACTTTTAAATGGGTAAATTATTTTATTTTAAAAATTAAGCTTAATAACACACAATCAATAATTAAGACTTTAGTTTTGGCCGGAATTGCGGATATAGCTAGACCTGCAGATAAATTGAGTTTATCACAAAATGGAGCATTAGCTGTGACTGGAACGATTTGGTCTCGTTATTCTCTAGTTATAATACCAAAAAATTTAAACTTATTTTCCGTTAACATGTTTGTAGCATTAACTGGCTACTTGCAAGTGACGCGAATATTTTTGTTAGATTAATTTTTAAAAATTTTTTAAATTGTTAATTTCATTTTTAATCTAGATATCAGAAATCATTAAAGCAATGAATAAATGATAACTTTATCATTTCGTAGATTTTGATAATGAGAAAATTGAATTTGCTTTGTTGAAAAAAAAATATATATATGTATGAAACGGCGATTTAATATAAAATCTCAACATTTAAAATCGTTTTATTTAAGATGATAATTTATAATTCAATTATTTTAGATTAAATCAAAAATATTAAGAATTTTATATTTTTATGTTTTTTTCGTTAGTAGAAATTTTTAAAATGTATTAGTATGAAATTTATGAAACAAGTACATGTTATCAAATGATGTTTAACACTTGTTTATAGTATAAATATAATGTCGAAGGTCGATTTTTTGTCATTGAAATTAAGTGACAGTTTTTGTTACCTGGTTTTGGAATAAATTAATCTGATTAAATAATTTTGAATGGCTATTCATTCATTCAATCGAAGCTGAATAATAGGCTTTTGAATACTAGGAGCATAGAAAGCATTATACAATTAGAAAATACCTTAATTTAATGTTAAAAGTTGTGAAGTGGAGTTAAATCTAAATATTTTAACCAAGCCACCAGAAATTACATGCCATCTCAATGGCACATGATTGGAAATATCGGTCCCTATAATTTCTCAAATTGTTAAATAATGTTTTATTTTATCATATATTATAGTTTTTCTGACATGATTTACGGTTAATAAATGAACTTCAAAATATCAAAGCATATCGGGATTATCAATTTATTTTCAATAATTTAGAGGAAAAGTCTATAAACAGGACATGATCAACAAATCAAATAGTAAATCACTTAATAACATGTACTCCCTTAAAGTTTATGATCTTAAATACTATTTGAAATACACAGCGTTGCACAGAAGTCGAAAAAATAAAATTATTAATTATATACATATAGTAATCAATTCAGTTTGATCTTATTTTAATTTTCCATTTCCTAATTTCAGCAACCATTAGGCAAATAAATCAGCATTAAGGTCTTCTGATAATTCGCTTCTCATATTTTTTATAAGTGTTAGTTTTTCTTAAAGATACAATAGATAGAATTAATAGCAATAGTACCTGGAGATGTCGGGGTAGAAGAAATAAGTTACAGGATGTTTGACTTATGATCTAAATTCTGGACGAATAGTAACATTACCGATCCAAGTACTCGAAATCAGTAAGTTTAAGCATCAGAATTTTACAGAACAAATGGCCATATATCAAACACTTATTAGTAAAATTTGAATAATGTATTTTCATATTTTGAAAAATTTAAATCAAAATTTTTTAAAAACAAACTTTCAATTTTATATATAGATATTAAAATATTTACAAATCAATAATTCAAACATTACAACTGAGGGAGTTACAGATAAACTTTGTGTTGTTTCCAGCGTAATTTAGAACAAAATGATTTTTGTAAATCTTTCATATCAATTAGTATGATTTTATATTTTATAATAAGACAATATTTTATTGGTATAAATTATATCCTTTAATGCTTGTATATTTAATTTGATTAAAATTTTAATTTTATAATTTATGGTTGTAATATTTTATAAAATAATTAAATTTATGACGGAAAAATGTTGTTATTGGATACAAAATGTAACAACAATTTAAACAATAAAATATAAACCTATATAGTTCTGATATTTAATTTTAACCTATATTATAAATATATAATACAAATAATATCTAATTATAATATTATTAATAATAAGCAAAAAATATTAAAACCTAAATTTTAGGGTTTCGCGGAATTTTTGTCTCTTATAATATATTAGAATCTAATAATTAGATTGTTAAAAATTATTTTATACAAATACAAAATCAAATGACAAAATACAAAATGACAAAAAAATAAATTAATTAAATTTATTAAGGGCTTAAATAAATTAAAAGAAATTCAATTGACAAATTTTGAAAAATCGGTGACAAAGCCTGTATATACCATAAATTGAAAATAATCCCTTTCATTTTAATAAAAAGATTTTATTCATGTTTGATTACACATAATTAAATGTTTCAGCTAATAAATCTAATAGGGTAAGCCTTAAGGTGTGAGTGAACCCTAAAAGGACTGTTTTTTGTCTAGAGATATTTTGTATTTAACTACAATCAGCTTATTTCGTAAAATTTATTTGTGAAACATTTTATTGATAATAGCACTTTAAAGAAAATATTTATAAAATAACGTTCATGATAAATATACTTACATCAATTTTATTTAGCTTTAAACACAAATTAATTCTATTATTTCTAAATTCGATGCGCCGAGAAGAAAATCCTGAACCTTCTACGACCTACCGTGGAAATAAATAATTATTTTCGATTCTTGAAATAGTTTATAAAATTGCAGTTATTTTGAATCTTTATGTAAATGTTTATTTGCATTCGATTTTCTCTATATGTCTAGTTCAATCTGAAATGTAACTAATTGTTGCTGCTAAGGTGTGTGTCATTTTATTTTTAAAATATATTAGGTGTAATTATAAATGTTGAATTGACTCCTTCCTAAACGCCTTTTTGACTATTGTACGTGTTGGGGCACTACTCGGATGACCACCCTTAGTTCAACGTCTAGTCTAGAGGATGAATGCCCACTTCACTTACGCTTGACGATTTGGTCACCCCCAAGCAGGACCCGTACATAACCTACACTCCAACATAGCANGTGTTTGCATGGTAGATGAAGACGCGATGTTTGACTGGACTTTACTAGTCCCGGTGAATACAATATCTGGACCTCTGGGAGAGAGCTCGGTCTCCACGCACTCACGGCAAGACTTCCTGAATGGAGATGAAGACCTGACAGAGGTATCGTGGTGCACTGGGAAAAGATTATCGGCGTCGCTAATAGGAATTTTTGCAATTTTCCTGGTGGTTGCTGCTTGTACATACAATTTATGCAGCGCCTCCGACTGCTCCTTTATCAAGCTTCTCTGCGCCCGAATCTCGGAAATTAGAACGTCTCGACAATGCTCGCTGCGGTATAATTTCTTCTGAGTCTCTTTCATCTGAGTGGGACTAAACCATGTCCCCTCTAACTCGTCTATCTTTCTTTTATACCGTCCGATTTGAGTCTGTAGGTCTTTGATTATTGCATTCTTGTCTGAGCAAGAAAAGCAAGGTCTGAGAACGTTTTTGGAATTGGGTAACATCTTGGGTAGCTGTGAAGAAAAGATAGAGGTAAAAATAAACTAAGTCAAACTAGAAACGTCGTCATCCGGTCACAATTATTCGTTAACGGTCATAGATAGTTCCACCGGACAAACAGGTTTATTAGCCCGAAGAAATCCCCCTACGCTATGGGTCTTTGCTCACTTTGGGTCATTATTTACAAGAATATAGATCGGTCATGCAAACTTTTACTTAATGGAGGTAAGGTATTACCACCGATAATGAAAATTAGGTGTTGATGAAATTAGTATATAGTTAATTTACTTGAAAAATGGCAGATAGCACTTAAGGAGTTCGAATTAGATTACAAGATTATTTAAAACAAATAGTTCGATGTGCATATCTGTAGGGAAATAGATCAATTAATTTTCGATTATTTACTTATGATAAATAGGGATTTGTTAAAAATAAATAAATCAAACCAAGTGGACTCAAAATGTCTGTCCTACTACTGTCTGTTTTCCCCGACTGGTGGGAAATCTATTGGCTGTTAGTGATTTGATTTAGTGAATGAAAAATACATCTGACGCGCCAGGTATGATTTTCCATGATTAATATTCATTGTGAATCTACATACCGCGATTAGACACTGCAATAATCCTAATACATGTGACGCATGAAAATTTGTTCTCACACACCTATACTTGATCATAGTCACTGACTGGTATTCTCGGTCTAGAATTTACAATATGTGTCTGTGCATGCATGCGTGTGTATGCTGTTCCGCCGTATCACTGCGAATCTGCGTGCTGTCAATCATTACTCAGAACTGAACTTGATATTTTATCTCATCTGATGTTATTTTTACTAACATTTCGTTATTCGCATGTCATCTAATTCTCACCGTGTGATCGGTTATGGAGATTTTCTATTACCCCTGCTGATGTTTCTCAATACGGACTTCCCTCATCGTCAGCATCAATAATTGGATTTTTACTAGATATCTCGAGGAATCAATGGAAGATAACGAAGGCAAGCTACATCCAACTACTCACGGTGCTTTATTCAGCTTGGAATTCTCTACTTCGGACGAACTAGCCTTAATTTTCCGTAATTATGCCTCAGACATATTCGTTCGATGTGATATTGAACTGTTTTACTTTGTGGAAAATAAATTCTATTAAATTGGCCTTCATGGTAGTTCGTATTTTTATATTTTTTGAATTAGTAGATTTTTGGGATTCATTGTAATATACAATATTGACGGATTTATCGACGTGAGGGTGCATACAGATAACAACAAAAAAAATGTATGGTAGACTATGTTCACGGAGTGCTGGAAGCTGAAAGTCGCAGGATTTATTTTTCGTAGACTTATGCCTTCAGGTGATGTATGCCATGTGATGACATCAAACTTTTAGACGGATTTAAGGAAGAGTATTATAGGTGTGCTAAACAATTCGAGATGTTATAAAGTTCCCAACTATGCCCTAAGAATCGATAGTGTGTCGCCCTCAATCACTGTGCGAATATACAAAACTTCTCCTATTCTTTTATTTATACATCTATGCTCTCAATCACTGTATGACTACCCATTATCTGAAATCGTCTTTCCATAGAGTTTAGTCGCACCTTCAGCGACGGACCCGTGAGGAAGCCCCCACATTACGGCCCGAATCAGCTGCGTGATTGAAAAACCCCATGTATTTACTACATTTTACGTTATTTTTCGTCATTCTATTGTCCTATTTTAATTTTTCTTATTTTTATATTTTTTGTTTTAATTCTTATTTTCTAATTATTGTTTTTTCTTATATCCTATTCTATTTTATTCGTAAATTTGTTTATTTTATTTTTATTTAGTTATGCTTAACCTAATTTCTTAGATACCCTTCGACTCAGCCCAACATACGTTAGACCATCTGTGTACCCATGGCCACGACCATGTTGGTGCTGTATACAATGGCAGAAAATCCATAAGCAGGTGAGCTCTTTTACTAAAACTACTCCTCTTTGAATTTTCTTTTCGGGTTCTGGACTGCAGATAGAAGGTCTCCAGTCATTTTTCAGTATTTATTCTATTTTTAGATTATTGTCATGTCTTCATTCAAATGTGGTCCTCATTACAAGACGTTTTCAAGTGTTATCTTCCAAAATTATGCACAGGGATCCGCCCTTATTTTTCTGTTAATAAATGTTGCTGTGTTTCCTACAATGTTTTTGAATATTTAACTTATCCTCCAAAATATTTTGTGCAGGGATCGGTACTTATTTCCAAGTTAATAAATGTTGTTCCACACTTCCTATAATATTTAAATTATTCTTCAAAAAATTTAAGCAGGGATCTGCCTGTATTTCTAGCTTTAACCACTGTTTTACTAAAATTACTTCCAGCGACGGACCCTTGGAGAAGCCTCCACATTAGGCCCAAAATCAGCTGTGTGATTGAAAAAATCAGCACACCCCCACCCCCCCCAGCTTGGGCATCCCGAAGGTACCCCGAGCTATGGGATGCTGACTTTACACTCCACTGTAACTATTTTTCATAAGTAATAAACATAGCAATTGAACCCAATAAAATTTATTATTCAAAACTTAAAAACTAAATGAAAATAAAAAACTTAAGACGAACAAAAAAATATAAAACTAAAACTAAATTGAATATAAATTTTATCAGCCTAAAACTTTACATAAAAATTACACATTAAAAAAAATCCAAATCCAATACCAAGATGGCATAAAATCTAAAACTGAGAGCATGTGTTTACTGTCTGAAACAATGTTTAAACTACCTGAAATAACAAGTCTTCACTGTCTAAATAAGCATATTAAACTGAATTTGCAATCAGTTTTTATACTGATTTTGACTGTGCATACATGCATTCTCTGCCACTAGATCCAATCCAAATGCAGTAACATTTGAATTACTTTTGCATGCATGCATGAGTGTGTGTAATTATTTATTTTTAATTTAATTGATTTAATTAATTAATTAATTTAATTTTTATTAATTTCAACAATTTAATTTTGCATATTTTAAAATTTAAATAAATTTAGCTAATTTTATTTTAATTTTCCTTAATTTTACCCATTTAATTCTATAAACTTTATAAATTACATAATGTTAACTAATTTTATTTTAATTTTTTTTATTTTATCAATTCTACTAGTATTTCTATAGTTTCAATTTTTAAATATATTT
>CAUHTR010006826.1:0-14450 GCA_959609185.1 Schmidtea polychroa | reverse complement strand
NATAAATCATCACCTTTAATACACTTTAATATACCTTTGTGAATTACATATTTATGCTTTTCCTCAATTAATTGTTTTAATTCACTGTCCTTTTTCATTATTACTGTATGTTTGATTATTTGTTTTAGTTCATCATCCATTTCCTGATCTCGTTGTAGCTCTGACATATTGTTTGCTGCTTTAATTACTGCGAATACTGTATCTCTCAAACTGATTTCTTCCTGGTCAACATTAATTTCATCATTTGAGATCCTTGACAATGCATCTGAGTTAGCGTTTGATTTTCCTGTTCGGTATTTTATTTCAAAATCATATTCTTGTAAGGCTATAGACCACCTTATCAATTTGCTTGCTGCATCTCGATGTTTCATTAACCATTGTAACTGATTATGATCTGTATAAACAATAAATTTCCGACCTACTAGATAATGTTGAAATGTTGTTATCCCATATACCAAAGCTAAAGTTTCTTTTTCAATTGTTGAATAATTTTTCTCATGGGGTTTCAGTGATCGGCTAGCATATGCAATGACATGATCCTTTTCTCCTTCCACCTTTTGTCCCAATACTGCTCCTAATTCAAAACCACTTGCCTCTGTCATTAATGTGAACATCTTTGTAAAATCTGGGCATCGCAATATTGGATTAATTATAAGTTTTTGTTTGAGAATTTCGAAAGCATCTTGCTGAGCTTTATTCCAAGTAAATTTAAGAGTTTTCTTTAATAATATTGTTAATGGCTGAGCAATATGTGCAAAGTTTCTAATAAATTTTCTATAATAGCTTGTTAATCCGAGAAACTATCTGACGTCATCAACATTTTTTTGGAATAGGATACTCTTGGATTTTCTTAATATTGTCTGGATTTGGTTGTAAACCTCTCCGTGAGATAATATGTCCAACATATACTACCTCTGACTTATCCCATTCACATTTTGATGGTTTGATTTTGAGATTTGCTTCTCTAAGCCGTTTAAATACTGTCTCCATATCTTTCATATGCTCCTCGAAATCACTTGAAAATATTATAATATCATCTATGTACACTAAAGCATGTGGAATATCTCTCAGTACAAAATTCATTCCTCTTTGAAATGTTGCTGGTGCACCTGTCAAACCAAATGGTAAAACATTAAATTCATACAAACCTTTTCCATCTGAGAATGCTGTTTTTCCTTTATCTGATTCTTTAACTTTGAATTGATTTATACCCTTTATTTAAATCAATAACAGCAAAATATTGAGCTTCTCCCATTTTGTCGAACATTTCCTGAGGAACTGGGATTGGATATGTATCTTTTCTTGTAACTTGGTTCAATTTTCAATAATCGATACAAAATCTTATTTCACCGTCCTTTTTCTTAACGACAGCAATGGATGAAAAAAATGGTGAAAAACTATCTCTGATGATGTTGAATTCCTTCATAGCATTTATTTGTCTATTACTTTCATCTTGATGTGCATAAGGAATTCTGTATGGTCGTAATATAATTGGAGTTTCATCCATTAATGGAATTTCGTACTTAATTACATGAGTAACTCCTAGATCATATTCATGTTTTGCAAAGACGTCTTGATATTTCTTCAATAATTTCATAAATTTCTGTATTTGCTCTTGGATTAAATCTTTACTGTTGACTTGAGGTTCTTTGTATATTTTTATATTTTTTGGTAATCTTTTATTGTCAATTTTTAAGATTTTTGTCAACTTTCCAAATTTCGTTTTTGGTCTTAATGCTATTTCTTTATCATTATTGTTAGTAATATAAACAGGAATTAATTGGTCTTGGACTTTTACTAGTTCGTCGCACATAGGAATATCATACTTTTCGATCAATGTTTCACTGGGTTGAAATATAAATTCATCATCTGGAATTCCCATTGTATTCACATAACAAATAACTTCACTTTGAGGTGGAACTCTTAATGTTTGGTTTAGAAACACGTCTCCTGTTTCATGAAGGGCTTTCCCCGTTTCTCCCATAATCAAATTTCCCGTTTTCAAATCAAGACAAATTCCTTCTAGCTGTGCTAAAACATCCATACCCATTAAGCATTCCACTGGACAGTTTTGCATTATTAAATCATCATGAGCAATTTCCTGATTTCCAATATTAAACTTGACTCAAATCTGCCCAATAATATTTAGTTTGTTTTTCGTCATTGATCTCATCACTTCTTCTGTATTTCTCATTTGTGCTTTATCATCTTAACTCAATACTTCGTCTGATAATATCGTATTACTTGCCGGAATCTAATAATGCTTCAACTCTATGTTTATTTACTTGCACCCATATTCTTGGTTGCCTGCCTTTGTTTCCGACTGTCATTAACGCATAATTTCCTGGTAATCCCAGCATATTTCTCCTTTCAATTTCTGCACTCGTCGGTACAATTTGCTCATTTGTTAATTCAATATTTTCAATTGGCCTCATTTCTTTTAGTTTTTCCACTGGATATATTGGTGCTGTTGGAATAAAAGTTTTTGGAATACATAATAGACTGAAAGTGTCTGTTCCACTTGTCTGTGGTGCTCTATGTAATAAACTCATAAATTTAGATTTTTCCTTTATATCATTTATTTTTGTTTTATTATTTTTATAATAATACATAGGAGGTACTCTTGGTTGATCATTATCATTATCCCCATATCCACTTCCATTACTCGAACTTGAATCAATATTTCTTTTGTTGTTAGTTAATCGTGATTTTACTTTCCCCATTTCTTTGTATTTATGCTTGGTAATCAGAAATCTGGCCAAGAACGGTATGGATCCAATAATCAATTTCCATGACCAACCAGATATAACATATAATTGGTGCGTAGTTAATATTTGAGATATTATTACTTTCGTCATCACTATCATAACATAAATTCCAATCAATCCCGCACACGCTTGTCCTAAAAACATAAATTTTCCCCATATCTTTTTCATCGTATTATACGTTGCCTTTTTATCTGGTGTTAATAAATAATCATATTTTACTTTCCCTTCGCCTCCTGGTAGTATAGTATCAATCATTTCAGTTATTACTCGTTCCTTTTTCGATGGAAATAACAAATTCATTCTGGTTTCCTCAAAATCTTCTTGAGAATATAATCCGGTTTGTGCTAATTTATCCAATGATGTGAAATTTATTAAATACTCAAGCTTTGTTAATTCGAGCTTTTCTGGAGTTTTTACTCCTTTGTGATCTGGTAATGATATCCATGAATCTGGTGTTAATCGATATAATTGTGCGATTAATCTGTTGCATTTTAAAACCTTTGGGTTTACGTTTTCTTCTAACAATATCCGAGTTATTGGTTCCATAAATCTGAGTTTACCATTAACACTCACTGGTAATTCATTTGTGCATTGTTCGTATTTTATAATTTGTACTGAAATCTCATTGCATTTATATCATTACAACGCTTCACCAAATATCCTTGCAAATACACCGTTTTCCGATATTAACATAGGTGTTACTAAATTCGGATTTGTGACCGCCATCGCCATTCTATTTCGTAATATTTCTTTGTTTAATTTACAATCGTTTAATATCATTTCTCGATAGATATTTTCCACAATGCTTTGGCTGTAATGGAATAGATAATCTATTTTGTTATTGAAATAATTTGTCAATTTAATGTATGTACTATGTATTTTAATTTGAGCTTCCTCGACTCTTTTCTTGGACACATAAATTCCTTTATAATTCGTCTCATACACCGTTTGCCCACACTTATCCACTACTCGTTTTCGTATAAATCTCATCCCCCCGTCCAATAAAGTTGACATCAGAACTACTGGAGTTTTTCTCTTTCTCAATTGCGTAATTTTAACTGTCATATCCGGCTTTGCTTCTACGTTCGAACTTTCCGGTCTATCTCTCAACTGTTCGCCACTCATTTCATTGAAACTCATTGATTTCAAATGTATCAAATTTGTAATTTTATTTATTTATTTGTAAATTGTTATTTAGGTATCATCAACACTAGTAATATCCTCAATAAAAAAGTGCTATGTACTGATGCGATTGATGAGCCATGGCACGCAAATACTTCAGGATGTTGGCAGCCAAATATAGATTAATTGCGCGTGCCACGCGTTCCTTCAATCCCCAGTACTTCTTCCTTTGAACTTCCTGAACTCCTGTGAGACTACGTAGAAAGGTTGTTTTTTGAGTTTGAAGATCTTTGGAGATGCCATATAAGAAGGTCCATAAAGCTTATTTGTGATTATGTGTCGCTTGGTTATCTGGCGAGTGATTATCTGTCGCTGTGATTAAGTGTCGCGTGATTAAATGACATGAAACCGCTTCTATAATACTGAACTATTCTCTTCTGTCTCGTTTTTACATAGGTTTTATTCTCGGTTTCTTTTCTGATTTCTTCAATTATGCCTTGATTTGTTATTTGCTGGCACTTAGAAATAATTTCGATTTTGTTTTCGTTTACTTTTCTAAAACTGCCATTTCTACTCATTGTTGTAATCTCCGACAGCTGTCAAAATATGCAATATTGTTTGCTTTCATCCTTTTATTTATTTTTCTGTCTTATATGGTGATTTATTCGTTATCTTGACCAAGCTGTCGAAATAAAGTAATTCTATTTCGATTTTGTTGTTTGTTTTTTTTTCTCGTATAAAGTTGTACTTATTAATTAATAATACTCTTGTCGTATTTCATTGATTGATTTCATTGATTAATTAATTCCCCTTCATTTTTCAATTTCTTTTTCAATTTCTTCAATTCTTCAATGAAACCCTAAATTATGTATTCATGATAATGTGATAATGATAATCACATCAATTATTGGTTCAAAATTATTTAACATATTTTAGATATTATTACGTTATCTCTTTATCTAATTAAGTTAATGAATAGATAAGAATTTATATTGAAATAAGGAAATACCACTAGATTTGAGATATCAATATTTTTTAAATTAACCCACTTTCCGTGATCTGAAACTTTGATAGCATGCAGTGTTCTCGACAACGAATCTATTTGCCAAATTTCAGCTCAATTCGATCACGTAAAGTAGATTAATTTGGCCTCACAAAATTTGCGTGGCACATACAAACATCAGCGAAGTTAATATAGAGAGTAAAAAAGGACTATCTCTAACAAAACAAATGCACTTGGAAGTATTATACAAATTATTTACATTAAAATCTTTTAAGATTCAATTTTTTGAATGGTTCGCCGATCAAAGATCTAGCAATCTTGTCATACGTCGAAGTGATATACAATATTTCGAATTTGGTATTTAATCCCCGATTCTGGATTTAAAGCATCAAATGCATGGTAGGATGGGTTTATCGAGCGCTATACTCTGTCCCTACAAAGATCTACGACTCTATTCAAAATTGAAAACAGCAAAATTGTTCGACGCGCAATTGCTTCAAAATCTTCATTGATCGAATCAATATAGAACAGTACAATCGTCGTTTTGCTATAGCAATGGATGTAACAGCTGTCTACTTTGGAGAAAATAGCCAAACTACAGTCACCCATAGAGCAAGTGGTTCAATTTACATTCCTTCCATTGGTTATGAACGTTGCAGGGAACCTTTATTTAATCTTTTTGACTCGACGGACAGATTTGATCAACTATGATCTAAAATGCCATTAAAACAGCATTTCAGTCTTTAGAAGACACTTATATTTACAACTACAATTGATTCGAGCCTTTGCTTAAGCAGTAAATTAATCAAGGACACTTATTCTACTGTCAGCCGGGAAATTGTGGCTGAGAACGACGATGTTGGCGTTATTATTGATGAATAAAAAAATATTAGTATTGTTAGGATATATTTTTCTTTCGTTCATAAAACGTTCGTTATTAGAAATCCCTTCTATTATTTCTCATCGTTGATTTTTTATGTGACGAAACACGGTATTTATTAATAATAAATATAATTAAGAAAAAATATTTTTCAAGTCTGATAAATTAAAAAAAAATGTTATTTTATGTTCTTTCACAAAAACAGTGAATACAGCTATTCATCTAACTATTGACATAAAAAGCATTAATAAAAATTATGTCGTAAATTTCTTAATATAATTTTCTTTTGACAATAATAACAATAATAATAATAATAATAATAATAATAATAATAATAATAATAATAATAATAATAATAATAATAATAATAATAATAATAATAATAATAATAATAATAATAATAATAATAATAATAATAATAATAATAATAATAATAATAATAATAATAATAATAATAATAATAATAATAATAATAATAATAATAATAATAATAATATTATAATAATAATAATAATAATAATAATAATAATAATTATTGTCAATGCCGATTGTTTGATGGTTAGCTCGAAACGAGATGGCTGTTGAATGGTTGGTGTAGGTGATTGTTAAAGGGTAAATCTAAAGTCTGCAGTGTATATGTAGGTTACCTGCTCTTGAAACACGGACCAAGGAGTTTTATATGATCGCAAGTCAAAGGGCCTTACGAAACCCCATGGCGAAATTAATGTAAAGGTTTGCTTCGGTAGACTGTAATGTGACCTCATGGTAACACTGAGTGCAACATCAACCCGTCTGAAGATGTTCGCATCTGGGCGGAGTTTGAGCGATCATGTAGAGACCCGAAAGATGGTGAACTATGCTTGTGCAGGTTGAAGTCAGAGGAAACTCTGATGGAGGACCGCCGCGGTTCTGACGTGCAAATCGATCGTCGGACAAGAGTATAGGGGCGAAAGACTAATCGAACCATCTAGTAGCTGGTTCCCTCCGAAGTTTCCCTTAGGATAGCTGGCATTTGTGATTGTAGTTTTACCTGGTAAAGCGAATGATTAGAAGTATTGGGGACGAAATGTTCTCAACTTATTCTCAAACTTTAAATGGGTTCGAAGTATGTCTCTCTTTATTGGAGATGTACATCGAATACGAATGCCTAGTGGGTCAAACTCGAGAACATGTTTTGTTGACTTATGAACTTGGAGTCAGGCAAATGATAAATAATAAAAATAAATACATATTTCATTCTAATTTATTGAAATAGTATTAATAATAATTTATTAAAAAGCTTGACTATGAATCAGTAAATACTTCGATGTACTTTGACTTACTTATTAGTGTAACACCCATTGGGAATTTACCCATCTATTGTAATACAAAAAAGATGTCGAATCAAGATTTAGTTTCATCGACAAACATTAAAATATCCCAACAATATTCTCCATCTTAAGAATTTATTGATTTTTTGTCATTTATCAAAGATAAGTTTTTCTTTAAGTTTTAACATTTTTTGTCAAATACGTCTTGATTTTTCTTAAACGAAATCTAGTCAGATTAGAATAGTTTTACCAGGAAATATATTTTATTTAATTTTGAAATTTGTTTTAATAATTATTGATAAATAATAATGACGGATGAATCGAACTTCCAAAAGTTGATCAATACTGAAGATGAATGGGAAGAACTGATATTCAACGAAGGTCTGCAGGTAATTGACGTCTTCCAAGATTGGGCCAGTCCATGCAAGCCAATTATTAAATTTTTGTGGAGGCTAAAAACACAACTGAACGATAAAATATTAAATTTTGCCGCTGCTAAATCTAATACAATTGAATCTTTAGAGAAATATAGAGGACGATGTGAACCATGCTTCTTGATTTATGGTAATGGAATTTTGGTTGGAGTTATCAGAGGTTGTAATCCTCCCAATCTTGAAAATTTAATAAAAACGAAACTCGAAGAAGAGCACTTAGCAATGAAAGGATTAGGTGAAAGAATCGA
Organism: Schmidtea polychroa; assembly: GCA_959609185.1. NCBI lineage: Eukaryota > Metazoa > Platyhelminthes > Tricladida > Dugesiidae > Schmidtea > Schmidtea polychroa. Next base: position 6,685 of record CAUHTR010006826.1, on the reverse strand, counting down.
AATTAAAGATCCATTCTTTAAGTACATGGAAGAATTAAAATTAGAAGAGGAAATGGCTAAAGACTTTGAAGAAGGTCCAGCTGAAACTGTTCTTGCGATTATCAAACCGGGAATCATATATGAAGGGAAACTTCCTGAAATCATCTCAATGATAGTTGATAATGGTATTACAATACTGAAGGAAGAAGAAAAATATATGACAGAGGAAGAAGCTGGACAGTTATATGAACATCTTCAAAATACCGACTTCCATCACGGTCTTATTAAGTTTATAACATCTGAGAATTGTTACTTTATGATTTTAACGAAAGAAAATGGAATAATAAATGAATTCCGTGATTTAGTTGGGCCGAAATCTTTAGATGACGCCAAAGCATTCTATCCTAATAGTATTCGCGCTCTTTATGCAAAATCTATGTTAGAAAATGCAATTCATTGTGCAGAAGATAGAGAATCTTGTGAACGGGAACTATCAATATTTTATCCCGATTTCGTAGCACCTTTGATAAAGTTGAGGCGAAATTTAATAGAAAACATTCAAACAACGGTCGCCATTATCAGACCATCGGCTTATAAAGAATTTAAGGATAAGATTATTTATAGTATTGTCGAAAATGAATTCGAAATTTTGAGACAAGAGGAATTTAAGTTTACTAGAAATGAGGCTGAGAAATTTTATGAAGTCAACACGATGGGTGACTATCTTGAGGATTTATTATTAGAAATGATTGAAGGACCTTTTCTAGTTTTATTATTATCAAGAAAGGATGCTATTAATAGGTGGAGAACATTGATCGGTAGTAAAGATCTCTCATTTGCTTCAAAATGTGAACCTAACTGTTTAAGAGCTATGTATTCAAAAAGTAATATTTTTATTAATTTAATACATGGTTCCGATTCCGTAGAAACGGCTGAAAAAGAGTTGAAATATTTCTTTCCTATTGAACAGACAATCGGTGCAATTAAACCAGACTCGTATGATAATAGAGATGAGATCATAGAATTGATAAATGAGTTTGGATTCAAAATATCTATTACCAAAGAGATTATTTTAACCAAAGAACAACTCGACATAATGTACCAAAAAGACAGATATAAATCTTACTATTCAGATTTAGTAAGATACATGACGAGTGGAAAATCTTTATTTCTTGTTTTATCAAAGCAAGATGCTGTTAAAGAATGGAGAAGTGTAATCGGTCCGACAGATCCAGAAATAGCAGTGGAAGAAAATCCAGATTATTTTCGGGCTCTTTATGGTAGAGATATTCTTGAAAATGCTATTTATGGCAGCTCTGATAAAGAAGAGGTAAATACGATGATGAAAATGATATTTGGAGAATTAGTTTTTAATGATGATGGGTCTGTTGCGGCTGAGAAGGAATTGACTGAAGAAGAATATGAAAATTGTTTGAAAATAAATGCTGAAAATTTGGTCGACGAAATTATTGCTCAAACCAAAAAGATTTTAGCAGAAGAAAAACTTTCTCGAGATTCAGAGTAGGGAAACCCTATAAGTTGCTATTTTTAAATGTTATTCTATTGTTTTTCAGTATATTATTACTGTTTAATGGCTATCTTCAGAAATAATTAACGACCAAGTCCATACACTGGTGTAATTAGTGTTATTTAACACGTTTAGAATAGTACTTGCGTTAGGGGAGACGTAGTGCGTCTCGGGAATACTGTTTTGTAAAAGAAATTACCAAATGAAAGAAATTGGTTGATGAAGATTTGAATCTTTTTAGGGTGATTAAAATACTATTATTATAGAAAATGATATTTGGATAACTCGAGAATTGATATGATGTAACTAATGTTGGGTTACAACTGATATTGATTCCAATTGGTTGAATCATTACTGAGAGACGTTGAAACAACACGCAGACAACATTAAGTTGAGTCAAAATCAAACACGTTTAAACATCAAGTAAACAAATAACTAGAATTCACTCAACACAAAAATAAACTGATATGAAACAAAAGCAAGAAGTACAACATGAAATCAACTCAAACACAACATAACAGGAGTAGGCAAATTTGAATTAATGGCGATAAGGAGAGGTAGGAATGGAAATTAGAAAGACTTCCACAAAATAACATCATAAAATGATTTAGAGATAAAAGTTACAATAGGAATAATTAGAAAAACTAGAATATTCCGTAAAAATGGCGAAATCCATCATGGCCACCAAGTAATTTAACAAAGTTAACTGAAAAATTAACATTTAATAATTAATAAAAAGCAAAAAGAAATAACATTAATTAAAAGAAACGAGAATTATATATTAAAATCGCTAAAACAACATAGAATATTGTAGAAACGGTCCATATGCATCATGGCGGCAAATTTAATTAAAAATAAATAAAATATTAAAATTTGAAAATAAAATAAATAATAATTTTCGATAAATCGCCCTCAAATTGATAAAATTAAGATTCAAAATTAAGTAGAATTAAAATAATTCAAATTTGTTTAACTGAATAAATGCAAACACACATACTCGCACACCAAAATTATGGTATATATACTGACGGATTTCAGTCACAGTTTAATCGATTTGCGAATTTTAGTCACAATTTTAAAACTAAAACTCTTTTGCCAATTTATGACAATATACTTAGTAAGTAGATTTTTGTTATTGTATATAATAATTAATAGATTATTGAATGGGTTTTTTTTCTTTTGAATTACTTCAAAGCAAAATCACTTTCAACAATAGGCAATCAATGTTACTATGAATTTTTCCAGCCCATAGTCACTTCAAAAAGTAGTAATATTCACCGGAGTACACCTAATTCCGAAATTTAATAACTTCTATAATCTAAAAAAAATCAATAAATATATATATATATTATAGGAACACACAAACTTACCTGTGTGTAGAAATTTATCATTCCGAAATTTAGTAACTTTATAGGTTTTGTGAAGGTGAGAAAAAAATAACTCAACACAGCAACACAAAACACATAATGAAAAATACATGCAAAATTCTTATATAGGTTTTTGTTCCGAATCAAATAACTGTTAACATATTGTTAACATATTGTTAAAATATAATTATTTTAAAATTATTAAAAAATGGAAGAAAATAATTTTAATTTAGATTCCGACAGCTCTACCTTGAGCTTTAGGGAAAAGGAAGAAAATACAATGTAAGTTTTATTCATTAAATTACAAAACATTAAAATATTTTATAGTATGTGTGAAGGCAGTATTTCAAATATTGAAGGTCCTTCGAGATCTTTTGATTTACAGAAAGAAAAAAAGCCATCGAAAATGAGCTGCAGAAAGAAGATTATAAAAATTTAAAAAACTATTTCGTTCATGTACGCCGATTTTTCCCTAAATGTCTTAAAAAAATAAATGTGTTTGGTGATTAATTTTATTTATTTATAAATATAAAAATATCTAACTTACATTTTAGCGAAATAATTCCATATTAATGCATAAAATATCATATATTTCCTAAAAAAACACCTGAAATTTAATTATTAATATATTATATTATAAATGATGACTAACAGTAATATTTAAGAACTTGAATAATGATCTCATAATTATATAAGATCAAAATTCAAGTCTTAAAATATACTTGAAATTAAAAAAATTACCTGAAAACCATTTTTGTTGCTAATAAATTATAGAATAAATGAAATTGAGTAACTTCATTTTCACGTAAATGGTGACTCACTCAACTGGTGTGCACACCAACGTGAATTATAGAGGTTACTCAATTTCGGAATTGGGTGTAGTACAACAGCACCGTTTATCTGTATACTTACTTCATGTGACTCATGTGGATGACGACTAGTAACTGGTGTTATTTACATGGGATACGCTTGAGTAGCTTCATGCTCTGCTGGCAACCTGTAAGCCCAATATCGCGGAATACCATGGCGATTAAATTATATGTAAGCAGATCAGGAACAGCGACAAGCTTTTAGTTTGCTTGTATTTCCAAGGTCTAAACACACAACACTAATGGTTAGAGTCTAGTGCCCCGTGTGTGGTGAACAATTTTAATAAGTAAAATCAACCTCTAAATTACACTTTTTCATGATATAGGACACTAAGAGCTCGTTTCACTAATGTCCAGTGAACTTTGGGTAACGAGCATTTAAAACTATTCTAGACTCAAATTTCTAACAGAACACAATAGAAAAATCAGTGATGCCAATCAAATAGTTCGAAGTCAAAGGTCAGATCATCATGCTTAAATGAATAAAATAATGGCAGATCCCTGCCAAAATTTTAAAGAGTCAAATTTAACTTCAATTTTAAGGAAATATATGAATGACTTTAAATTTAGGGAAATATGCAGAAAAATAACGTTGCCAGAAATTCTAAACGTTAATTTTAACTTTAATTTTAAAGGACTTTATGGATGTAACAAGGGCGAACCCCACTCAAAGTGTAAATATGATGACATGAATGGATTGTTTGTTTCTTTTGGGCCGACGATGAAACCAAAGGTGACTGAGTGCCACGCCCAGGTAGGATGATGTGTTAACTAACTAGTTCATCTATCGATCGGACATCAATTCTGCTTTTGTTGAACAAAAGTTCTTGATCACTTAGAAGGTTGATAAATCTTTCCCCGACCTTATGAAAACATATGCAATTAATGTTTTGAAAAAATAAAAAAGTTCAAAAAATATTTAAAAAAGTGATTGTCGTTAATGATAACTATTTCTAGGAGAAATAGGTTGCCATTTTAACCAATTAAGTGAGTAATTTACTTTCAAAAATGTAATATTGGGCGAGTAATTCAAATTGGCTAAGGCGCATATATACGTCAAACACAGGGCAAATAAACCAATAGGTCAGGAATACCAGTAAGATAGCTAATAGGCCGATATTTCTATGAGAAAAGAATGAAGTTAACATCTCTGAGTGGTTAACATTGCTGATTGGGTTTACTCAATCATTAAAATGACTGAAAAGTTAATTTGTTTAAAATTACGGCTTTTTATGAATTATATTCTGTTATAAAAATTAACATATAATAATTCCAATTGTATTATTAAAAATTAAAAAAAATTCAAATAGGCATCATTAATAGTTTTTTTGAAAACAAATTATTCGCAATTGATTTCAGATGTTTATGTATGATATTCTTCAAAACATGGCACAACACAAAGCGGCAACTCACATTTGCAGCACCAATAATATGATTTTTTGTGAATACCTCTTTTTGGAATACACCATATATCTTCACGCTCCATTTTCCTTTGATGACGTAAAACAGGGATTCTTAACCGTTTTACCAGCCCACTTCACGATACCGCCCAACCATCTTCTAATATATAAAAATTTTTATTTGATTAGTGAACCAGTTTGCAATTGGAAAAATATTGCCAGTTATTTTTCGATTTAAATGTGCGTTTTTGATTTTACAAATTGAAATTTATTTTGAAAGCTCTTATTGTGAATTAACCATGGAATTGAGGCTGTTATAAAATTAAAACTGAATTAATTTAATTATTTAGATGAATTATTATAATAAATGTAAACTCGGGCGAAGCCTGGTACAACAGCTAGTATTTAATAAATTATGAGTTATTGTCTATGAGTTGTCGAGACCCGTAAGAGCGTGATATTGAGGTACATTTACATTTTAGTGTTGAAGCCATTAGAAAAAATCTGCAACCGAGTGTAGGCATTCAACGAGCAGGTCCAGAAGATGGAAGGGCCATGGTTCCGTTCCGAGGCGATGCAGCAATTCAAGACGCTACAACTACAAGTGGCACAGGACCAGTTTGAAATACGAGCCCTGAAATTACATCTCAGCAGCAAGGGGCTCGGAAGCATCAGGACTTGATTGATCAAGACACGGTCGAACTGGTGGCGACGAACCAGATGAGACAACTACCGGACCTGAATACACTGCCTACTTCAAACCCCCCTAACGACGGACAATTGGNCCTAACGACGGACAATTGGAGAAGAGCTGTAAAGCACAATAAGCCGGGTAAACTCGAACCTCGTCGTCGACGGGCTCGCAAGGTGTCTGAATTAATGTAATTAACAAGTGTGATACCACAATAAACTAAAAAAAAGTTATTTGTGTTCCCAGTTCGAATGCGTCGAATTTCATTGGGTCGACAACTACCCCAGGAGTTGCGTCGATAGGCATAACGTGAAGGAGCCTAACTGAAGTAGGACACAGGCCTACTATCAGCCGCCCGTGAACCCATTGGAATAATCGGCAATTATAGTGTACAGGCGTACGCTCACTTTACGCGAGTATTCACCCATACGACACACTATCAACGTTGATCACTCAATGGGTATCGGATGGTCAAATAAATCATTGTATCTTAGGTTGCGTCGGAAATGACACAAACGGGTAAAATATGGATTACCTGCGACCCATCACTAAATGAAGGTCAATACGGAAGTTTAACGATTTTCTTGCGTGATGTGATGATAAACAATTGACAATCGTCGTGTTTGGTAGAGAATCGTATGCAGAGTCGCAACAATCGAGATCTTCTAATTTATCTTATCGTTGTGAATTAAAATTGAATTGATATGCTCATCAGTAAATACAGTGTAAACATATGTTATATCAAATTCTATCAAATCTGGTATGTTTATTTTAAATGGTCATTTTTGGCGTGACGTAATGATGCAATGACCCTTAACCAAGAATATGACCGACAAATATTCAGTGAAATC
>CAUHTR010006823.1:0-10290 GCA_959609185.1 Schmidtea polychroa | reverse complement strand
ATTTAAAATTTTAAAATCACATGACTCATGCAAGAGCATTTTTAAGGAAATTCTCAAGATCATATGAATCATGCGATGTGTCATGCTCAAATTTTACCATTTTAAGTTCCCGCCAATGGATTTAATATAATCATAGCTCATTTGAAAGGTACTTGAGAGGTGAGTATGATGGATAATCATCTTGAAGGCGGATGGTGAGTGTAGAACCTTCTAAGGGTTAATAACCTTCAAATTTTTTCAAACCTTATAATATGTATATCAAACAAAAGGTAGATGAGTATGATGGTCAAACCTTCGAAGGCCATACCCTCAAATTTTTAAAAATATATATCAAACTTATTAAGTGTGTTTTTTTCTACCCAAATTTAACAAAGATATTATAATATGTACTTTTATTATAAATATTCAGACTTTATCCGACAAGGCATTTAATCATCCTATGGATACTGCTCGTAAGGATACTGATCACACTCAACATTTCGTAAGGGTAAATTATTATTATTATTATTATTATTTTCCGAGGTCATATCTTTAAAATTTAAATTTTCAAAGTTCCGCCAATGTAGAATCTTAATTTGGAGTATGTATATATGATTGTTGATATATATATATATATATATTGTTGAGGTCTGTAAATTAAAATAGATTTAAATGAAATTTAGGTCGAAAATTTAAATAAAAAGTAAGTGAAGAAAATTGACAAATAAAAGCGTGATCATGCACAGAATTGATAGTAAAAGAAAGTATGATGGAAGCAGTATTAGAAACTGGGCAAAAGCAGTTGCGAAAGGCAAGAATCCGGAAATCCCAGAAAAATCAATAAATTGTAAAATCATCGAAATCGAATTGGGAAAACGGGACAGGTATAGATTTGTAGATGGTCAACAAGGTGATGATTAGGGATTTATCAGAAAATGGTTAGAAAGGGTCGAAAAGCATTCAAATGTGTTAAAACAGAAAACGTTAATCAATTAATTAATTGGTTAATAGAAAACCCGAGCTAATGGGAAACCCGAGCCAGTGGAGAACCCGAGAGATGAAGGTAACCCGAACTGGGTAAACAAAGAGAAAAGTAAATAAAAGGAAGATTTTGGCCCATCATCGTGACACAATGATTAAGTGGAAAAGAGCAAGGAGAAAATAGTGCGTGCAGAAAAGCCGGACGGGCCATTAATTATCTTTATACGTTAGACCATTATGGTGACAGTCGAAGCAGATATGTGGAGTCGAATGTCAAGTGAGAGATTGGCTCGGCAATAACCATTTATCATCCCGATTTCGAAGAGTATAAAAGGAATGGGAAAATCAGAGCAAATCGGCATTTTGCCTCAGTTAGGGTAAGAAGAAACGAGAATAGGAGAAAGGTAAAAACGAATTAAGAAGATTGGGGGAAAAGAAGATATAGAATAGGAATACAAAAGGGTGAAAAAGGATCCAATCAAACAGAAAAAGGGAAAACGTTGATCAAGAGAACCTAAGAAAAAGCATCAACTTAAAAAGCATCAACATCGAGCGGAGAATCGGTCAAACTTAACTTTGATTATTGATTGTTTATTGTTGAGAAAAGAATATATATTTTTGTGATTCAAATATACGTTGGGTAGTTAATTGTTTTGATTGAAAGGACACGAGAAGTCAGAGGTTACTGACTTAAATTAACTAAAACCCCAACAATACTAAAGAATTATTGGACACTTAAATAATTTTAATTAAATAATTTTTGTGATAACATTGATAATCAACTTGAAATTATATATAATTTGAGAAATCGAACAATATACAGAATGGCGAATAATAATGAGAATAATGATAACATCCGTCATATTTGGTAAATTAGAGATGATGAAAATAATAATCCTAATATTTTGATATCATGGTTTTCTTAGTAATAGTTGAATTTTGTATTAAAAATATCATGGGACCTTAAATTACCATGGCTTTTTTAACGATGATCGGATTTTGTATTGAAATATCCAGGACCAAGGAGACACCCTCACTATAACCAGAAAAATCCATGGCTTTATTAGTGATAGTCGGATTTTGTATTGAAAATCCTAAGACACATCGAGACCTCCTCACTATAGTCAGAAATAAAAAGTTATGACATAATTTTTGTTACTTGCAATTTTTATTCCTATGGGGAGGGGGGTTAAGATATAAAGAGAACAGCCAATAAATAATGTAAAATGAAAGAAAAAAAATAATAGAAATATTAACAGACGAAAGAACTACAGGGAAAATAACATAAACATAAAAGAATCAAATATCAACGTTAAAACAAGTTCAAACAAAGTCGGTTATAAGGAAATAAAGACAAAAATGAAAATCTGGTAAAAAAATATTATGAAAAAAGATCAAAATTAGGAAAATATAATTTAATTAGGTAAAAACAAAGAGAATCCTTAAAAATCCGCGAAATTATCAATATGTTATATTATAAATGCTGACTAACAATAATATTTAAGAACTTGAATAATGATCTCATAATTATATAAAATCAAATTTCAAGTCTTAAAGTTACTTGAAATTAAAAAATTGACCTGAAAACCATTTTTAAGAAATTGAATTTCATTTTCACGTAATTGGTGACTCACCTCAACTGGTGTGCACACCAACGTGAATTATAGAGGTTACTGAATTTCGGAATTTGGTGTAGAATTGTGAATAGATTTGACCTAATTTGAAATTGTCCCTTTAGCCACGGAAAATGATTAAAATTTGGAAATCATAGTGAAATAATATTAAGAAATTAATATTATTAAAATTGTTTAAATAAACAGATGTTTTTAAAGAATAGATTTTTGAATTAAAACGTATTATTCAATTCACTTCAATGGCGTCACGAGCAGGATTACCACCTATGGATCTCACAAATGCAGACCAATGCGAAACGTGGCTACTCACATTCAATGCGATAATTAGGATAAACCAATGGACGGATTCCGAAACAAAATTATCAATTACAGACAACTTCATGGCTTTATGTGGGTTCGAGGCACTTAACAAAATCCGATCCATTCTATCCCCAAGAACAATTCAAACGAGCAGATATGAAGAAATCGAATCAGCAATAAGGAAATACTTACATCCGAAATCAAGGTTGGTTGTAGCAGAAAGAAGCAGATATTTCAAGATAAAACAAGAAAAATCCGAAAATATTTCAGATTTCATTGTACGACTTCGGAAAGGCGCACAATTCTGTGAGTTCGAGAAACTAAAAGAATCAAAAGATCCAGTAGAAGATATGATAAGAATGTCAGTTACAGCCGGTCTTTATGACGACAAAGCGAAATTATACCTTCTTGAAAAAATAGGACACGGCGAAGTATCGGTGGAACATATTCAAGAGATCATACAAGACATGGAACAGGTCAAGATATTCACTGCAAATTTCGAGAAAGCAAATGAAGATGAACAAAATATGAATACATTTTATTCACGAAAAGAATTTATTCCAAGAGAGAAATGTAAGTATTGTGGTTCTGAACATAGACATGGCAAATGCCCTGCATTTGGGAAAAATTGCACCAAATGTGGGAAACTAAATCATTTTGCTGGAGTATGTAGATCATCAAGTAGATCAAATAAACCGAGTATTCACGTTATGGATCAAGAAAGCATAAACTCAGATATTGGAACAATCATCGCAATTAATTCGTGTAGAAAGGAGCTAGTAAATTGCCAAATAAACTCGCACGAGGTGCTTATGCAGGTTGACACGGGTGCAGATGTGTCCATAATATCGTCCAGGATGTGGGAGAATATAAGTAAACCTCAGTTAACCCATTCGCAAGTTAGATTGTCAGCATACGATGGTCATACGATGATGTGCCGAGGTCAGTTTCTTGCTGATGTAGAAACTAAAACCAAGCGTCAGGTCATAACATTAACTGTTATTGAATCAGATAAACATATGGTCTTTTAGGCAGAGATCTTTTAGAAGCAGAAACCAGCAATCACAATGTCACGATGAAGAGTACATTTCTTCCCACAATCAAAGGAATTCAAGCCACAATGATACCAATAAAAGAGGCCAGGAATGTATTCTGTAAAGCAAGAACCGTACCGTTGGCAATGGAAACAAGAATCAACGAGGAATTATCACGTCTTGAGGAAATGGGAGTCATCTCACAATGCAAAGATCCAGTAATGAATTGTTCTCCCGTAGTATGGATAAAGAAAGAGAATGGAGATTTAAGGATGTGTGTGGATTTCAAAGTTCATATAAACCAGAAAATCAAGACGGAATCATATCCTCTACCCAAGATAGAAACTATATTCGCACGCATGAAAAATGCAAAACGTTTTGCCAAAGTAGACCTGAAATCGGCCTATTGGCAAATCGAGCTTGATAAAGAGGCACGACAACTATCAATTATTAATACATCAAAAGGTTTATACTATGTAAATCGCCTGCAGATGGGCATGAAAAATGCTTCGGCGATATTTCAAAGAACCATGGAGGAAATTTTATCAGATATAAAAGGTATCCTTATATACCAAGATGACGTCCTGGTTTTTGGAGAGAATGATGTTTCGTTAAAAAACGGTTAGACGCAGTCAAGCAACGCCTAAAAGAAAAGAAAATCACTGTAAACAAAGAAAAGTCAATTGAGTACGTCGATGAAATTACGTTTTTAGGGTTCAATATATCTAGTCGAGGTATTCAGCCGGATAATAAGTTAGTAAGAAAATTACAAGACATCATTGTTCCTACGAATAGGAAAGAAGTAGAAAGCTTTATCGGACTAACAAATTATTTTGGTAGACTCATTCCCAAATACTCGGACAAAATTGCATCTTTGAACAAGCCTGAGAAAGAAAGATAGTATTTTCGTTTGGACGGAGAAATGTCAGGAAAGTTTCGACCAACTAAAGAAGGAATTATCCGATCATCCGGTAGTGAAACCGTACTCCCTTGAAAAAGAAGTGACTCTGACGACAGACGCATCCTTGAACGCCGTCGGAGCAGTTCTAACTCAAGAAGGTTACCCAGTGATTTATGTTTCCCGAACTCTGAGCCAAGCAGAACGTAATTATTCAAACATAGAAAGAGAAGCCTTAGCTGTTGTATGGTCTGTAACCAGGTTGAGTCATTTCCTTCTAGGAAGAAAATTCTTAATTCAGACCGATCATTGTCCGTTGAAATATTTATTTGGAAGTGACAGGGCAATCCCAGAACAAGTCTCAGCACGGGTAACAAAATGGGCAATACAACTGATGAAATACGACTATGATATAACATATATTCCGGGAGCACAGATCCCACACGGGATGCCATGTCAAGACTTAAATTCAAAGATGCAGGCAAGGAAAATGTTGATTTCGACACGATGAATGCGCCACAAATTTACAACGTCACATTTTGTAATGTTTTAGATCCAAAAGAAATTATAAATGAACTTGAGATTGATGAACGGTTGAAAGGAATTATGCAACGAGTGATAAGTGGAAGATGGTCCAAATGCAGTCAATTTGAAGCACAATTTAAAAAAAATTATAAAAGTCTCACAATCGACAACAACATGCTGTATAATGGCACTAGAGTGTTCATTCCCGAGAGACTTCGTGAAACGAGCAGTTCAAACCATCAAGAGAGGTATAAAATGTTGAAAGGTAAGCCAATGCCATACTGAATTTGACGAGTTTCTTCAAAAGATACAATTCTGTTGGGCCAAGCTTCGAGAGTATTGGAAATCAGGTTAAGGATGAATAAAGGGGATAAAATAAATTTCACGAAAAGCGCGGAAAATATAAGAACAACTAAATTAGGGGATCCGGATAAAACACCGAAACAAAAAACTCGAAATTAAAACTTCGAAAACAAAAACACCGAAAAATATAATTTCGAAATGCAAAAACATCGAAAAATAAAATATCGAAAACATAAACATCGAAAGCATATTCATAAAATGTACGTGTACAGTATACCTTAGCAGTACCCTTTGGGGGTCAAATTCCTTTTTCGGATAAACCATACTATATATAAAATAATAATAATAATAATAATAATAATAATAATAATAATAATAATAATAATAATAATAATAATAATAATAATAATAATAATAATAATTATAATAATAATAATAATATTATAATAATAATATTAATTTTTCGATATTTTGTTTTCGATATTTTTGTTTTCGATATTTTTTCTATTCGATATTTTATTTTCGGTGTTTTTGTTTTAGTTTTTTTAATTTTCGGTATTTTGTCCGGGATTCCTAAATTAGATAACCATAAAAGAAATAAGAATATAAAGGGAATAAAAATAACTAATAAAATAATAAAATTTATAAGACGAAAAATAAGACGAAAAAGAAAATAACTCACCACACATAATAGCAGAAGGAAATAAAATAATAAATTTAAGATAAAATAAACCAGGAATTAGGAAATAAAGTAGAAATAAACCATTATCAAATAAATGTATAAACTAATTAAAACAACAAATTATACTATAACCAAAAAACAACAAAGTCACAGGAAAAACAGGAGAAAAATAATAAAAAATAGGAAAATAAATAAAACAATAAGAAAAATAAGAAAAGTCATTAAAAATGTAGAATATTACAGTAAAAAAACATAAAATAATAATAAATAAGAATATTACACACAAGGCGTGTCGTGATTGGACGAGAAATAGTATAAAAGAAATGGAAAATATCTGTAGAGTACCATTTAACCGCTATACTCTACAGGTAAAATTTTACTATTTTTAACCATTTAACCGCTATACTCTACAGGACTAGGATCTACTAACTCATTCAGGATTCACTTATAGAGCATTTATACAACATTCACTAGGAACCAGCTACTCGGAACGATTTACCGGAACCAAAATCAGTTAAAACTATTCAGACAACGATCAGAATTTCAGTAGAACTAACAGTACGCTTGACTTAAGAATCTAGACCTTATTTTCAATACTCTCAAAGAAAGAATCGCAGTAAGTGGAATGAATGTAATTTGTTTTATGACTGATATATATAAAACCGAATAATTAAAATATTTTATTTTTAATAAAATTGATTGATTTGAAAAAGGTATTCCTTCTCTATAGTGCTGGCGACGATGTCGTCTGGAAATCGGACATGATGCGGAGACTCGAATAAATTTTCAAGGAAATACTTGAGATCGAACGATAAGAAACGAGGACATTGAATCGAGAATTTGAATGAAATAGATCTCACGGAAATGAAAAATTAAAGGTGCGATGAGTACCACGATGTAGTATCATGTTCGAAATTCAGACGGCGTAGTCGCCAGGTAAATAATTCTTTTATATAATAGTTAATAGTCCAATAATATTGATTTGTCTGATAAACTATACCATTTATTTTCTTTTGATGAAGAGATGATAGAGATTTGGAGGGATAGAATCGTACTTCCTGACGGTCCAAGAGTGGTGGCAGCGATGTATGCCGCTCTTGGGGTGGGTCAGGAGGGGTGAGGACATCTAGTGAGTGGCATAATATGGTTGTACGAACCGATCTTTTCATCGAGTGCGATCCATTATTATCATTGCCAAAAATATTTCCAGCAGAACGAGTTACGGCTACGAAATTTAATGTAGAGGAACAATCCATAGAGAAACTTCGGAAAATGGCGGATTACAAAGTATGGACACTATATCCAATTGGGCGACGCTCTAGTGTATGTCGCCCAAAATTTTAAATTATTTTAACTCAATAACTCAATAAATAAATTGATATGTATACACTTTTAACATACCCACCATGAAAGTTACTGATATTTTTGAGTTATTCACAATTATAAATGACAATGAGCTTTTAATTCGATATCTACAAACGCATCACCTGATTTCTTCAACAAAAATTTGTCACTGTGGACGCAACATGTCCTTAATTAAAAGGGCACAAACAAGTGACGGTTTTGTATTTCAATGCCCGAGGAAATGTGGTCAGGTTTCTATTCGAAAAGGAAGTTTTTTCGAANTCTTTACTCGGAATGTCGGATGATGAAAGAATGATCGGGGGAGAAGGTGTGATAGTTGAAATTGATGAAACTTTGATTTCAAAGAAATGGAAATATTATCGCGGAAGAAGATATTTTGATTATATTCTGGCGCTTGGTTGCTTCGAAGTATAGTTTCGATGAATAAATTTTTAATAAACGTATTTACTTATATTTCATTTTAAATATATTAATTTAATTTTAAATTAATTTAAAATTTTGGGCGACATACACTAGAGCGTCGCCATCCAATTGTCCTTTCTCGAATCTCGATTAAACACGAACTCCGGCTTGTACTTGTCAACGAATAGTGTCGAAATATCAAAACGACAGAGATCTGTATTCGCGCGATGTCATCGATAGGATTTCATGGAAAATTTGTGAAGTTGTAGTCTTCTAAGGTTTGAATCGCTAGGACGTTAACGACGAAACCCATCTACGATGTACTTTTAGGCGGAATTATCAACTCTTGCACGGCTGATAAGCCTTAATTTTCTGAAAATAAAGTAAATAAATCCTGAGGAATTATCAGAATACTTACGGCCGATATGAAGGAAACTGCTGTCAGAGTTATCAACTAATTGCTGGACGAATTCCAGTTAGATTTTGAGTAACCGAATAAGACGACCAACGAACATCTACTAAGAGAGATAAGGTGATAATTTCCGAATCGATTTGTTAGTGGGCGTAGCGACAAATATTGCCTTGAGCCAACAACACGATAACAGACGAATTGACAATCCCAATTTATTCGTAATTTTCTACATCTATCATTTTCTGTCTGCGACGATTACTCATGGAAACTCTAGTGGAAAATTCTGAATGACTACATCTCGAACATGCATGCAGTTAGACACACGATAGCGAAATTTCTCCCGACAGGATGATAGTAAATCCGAACAGTGAATTGAGTGATGTCATCAGGATTGCGTAAGAATAGGGAATATCACCTGAGATGTCGAACCGTGAGTAAGAGCGGAATAGTAGATCGCATCATCGTGAAGCAGTATGGCATTAACTCTGCTAGACTAGCATAGGTGAATAGCTACTCATGAAAATCATAAATCCAGACTGGCCAACAAGACACACAAACTCACCTAGTAGAAGCAAACGAGAATACACTAGCACACCCCAGTAGGCGTCGCTATGACGACGATTTCGGCGCGCGTTATAAATCATTATAATCATTTTAATATAAAGTAAAATTAAAAGATTCAAATTAATAAATATTAGATTATTTTCATTTTATTTCAAAGTAGTATAATAACTTACAAACCGGTAAAATAAGAACAAAATAATACATTTTTAGAAAAATTAAACTAACAATTATACAATTATAATTCGTCCGCAAACGGGAATGATTCTTCAACTTCATCATTATACGACCGTGATATTTTGTTTTCTTATTTCATTAAACTATTTGGTTCAAATAGATTAAAGCGTAATAAATATTTCTCACAACCCATTCGTTTGACATCTACAATATTTTCAAATGTTTTGTAAATGGATTAAAATCACAACTAATATTTAATCTATCCTTGTAAAACTTGTAATACGGATCTAGCACTGATTATGAATATGATGTTTTATCAAAATTACTAATAATTAATAGACACGTTTTCAGTACATTTCTTTTGAAATCAATTTTACATGGACTATAAAATGGGAATTTGTTGTACATATATGTAAAATCTTGCAATGCAACTTACAAATTTCCATTTAAAGTAAAAGGATTTTGGAGATTGACCATTAATTTTCTGGCTTGATTGTTTGAGTGAATAAGTGCACAGCTATTACTTGGTTAAATAGTATAAATATTCACTTTACTAGATCTTTTATTGATATCCATGACGGGTTTTGATATCCATGCCATTTGACATAGTATTGTTTAACTTTTTTATCATAGTTTTTGATGGCATACATAACCAGATATTGTTTCACATTGACTTTTGAAATTACAAAGACTTCCTCACTCCAATTCATGATGAAAGTTTCTGGGACGTATTGTCCCAATAGGGGCGAAAGGGTTAACTGAACTTTCTGGTGAAATATCAACCAGTTTCAATCCATTCAGACCTCGATGTAATGAATAACTATAACTATTTATAATTTTAGGCAAAACATGTATCCATATATTATTATTATTTCTTGGATTACGAAATATTTTTTCAATCTATCTCTCAAGGTTCAATTAAAACAAGTCCTATGGGACGTGAAAATAAATAGGAACACCGAGAAACTCGAACCGGAATACACATGCATCATCAGATATGTTGCTCCGCGGATCGTTATCACCGATTAGTTGAATAT
>CAUHTR010006820.1:0-14525 GCA_959609185.1 Schmidtea polychroa | reverse complement strand
AATTCGTTTAATTAATTTCGAAATGGAAAATGATATGGATTTTAAAAATGCTAAAGATAATGAATATGATGAATTTGTTTTGAGTGGTCATTCGATTGTTGTTTTGTCAGAAGTTTGTGATAAATCGAGAGTTGCATTCACTGGCCGAATGGATGATATTATAATTGTATGGAGTTTAGAAGATGGCAAACAGAGTGATATATTATATGGACATTCAGAATCAATAACGAAATTAATCAACGAAACTAACTCATTCCTTGCAAGTGTGGATTTATGTGATTATGTAATCGTATGGAAATTAAATCTTGATCAAATGAAGTTGGATAAATTCAAATCAGTTTAAGGTTCAGAAATGATTGACTTTAAGTGGATGGTTGATCCATTATCTAAATATGAATTTCTATATATTCGAACAACAAAACTGGAACAGACGCATGGAAATTTGGACACGAATCTCTATAAATTGGTCTAGATGTTTGCCGTTATCCCCGAACATGAGTTATTACTATATGAGGAATCAAGTCAAAGGCTTTAGCCTATGCTTCGAAAGAATATGATGCTCAATACCAGAGCGAGTTTATCAGAGCCAACATGTTCTTTTCGACATTTAAACAAAGGGTAATGTGGTAATTGCCTCGTAATGCGACGGGAAATTCAATAACTGTAATATATACTGAATTGATCCAGATCTTAACATCAATCTTGGGTATATGTTTTTTCATACTTTTTTAAATTGTTTACTGCAAATTTTTCTTGAAATTTTTTATTTTTTTAACTCAAATATTTATTATTTTACTACTTTCATTAGGTCTTTGGCGGTCATAATGGATTCCGCCATTTTTATGGATTGCTCTGGATTTTTTAATCGAAATTAGCTGTAAATAAGTTTTTTATTAGGTTTTTATTTAATTTTTTCATTAATTTTTTTCGAATCGCCTTGATTTGTGATAAATCGAGAGTTGCATTCACTGGTCGAATGGATGATATTATAATTGTATGGATTGGTTTTCGGTTATTTTATGTTTTTAAGTTATATTTGAGTACAATACGTGTAATACTTCTTGCTATGTTTTATTTTATTTTTATTTGGATGTTATACATTTTGGGTGTGCTTTTCTTTATTAATACTGTTAGTTGATGTTTTTATATGTTTTTATTTTAACTAAACTTAAGGCTGAGTTGCATGCTATGTATCGACACATAGTTTTTGAGTCTAGAGATCAGTTCTAGCACAACAATACGTTTCCTATAATATAAGAAAAAAATCAATAGTCTTACATTATAGAAACATACATACTTAATTTGATTTCACGCTGATGTTCTCGTTAATAGCGCAATGATATACATCTTACACTATAGAAATCTAAAAAATGGTAGAAAATGAAATAATGCACATAAATACAACACATACTAAAAACACATGCAAACTTTCGATATATAGAAATGCGCCACTGAGATATGTTTCTATAATAACTTTATTTTATAATAATAGCTGAAAATGTTTTTAAATGTATTTTTAAAGAAACTATTGTCATGAAAATAACGAAATATCATCGTAAGAATTATTTATGAGTTAAAATTAAGTTAAATGTTCATTAGAATTTCTGATATTTGTTTTAGAAATATTAGAATACATTTTTGACGATTGATTTAATTATTTAATTATAATTAAAAATATATCTGACTTTCTTTATAACAAAATAATTATAAAATAAAGTTCTTAAAAATCCTGAAAATTGATTAAAAATAATTTATTATACAATTGTTGATAAAAAGTAATATTTAAGAACTTGAATAGTGATCTCATATCTATATGGATCAAAATTCAAGTCTTAAAATTTGTTGAGGTCTGTAAGTTAAAATGAAATTTAGGTTAATAAGTGAAGAGAAAAGACAAATAAAAGCGGGATCATGCACAGAATTGATAGTAAAAGAAAGTGTGATGAAAACAGTATTAGAAAATGCCAAAAGCTATTATGAAAGGCAAGAATTCGGAAATCCGAGAAAAATCAATAAATGGTAAAATCATCAAAATATTGGGAAAAACGGGACAGGTATAGATTAGCTAATGGTCAATAAGATGATGGTTAGGAATTTATCAGAAAATGGTTAGGAAGGGTCGAAAAGCATTCAAATGTATGAAAACAGAAAACGTTAATTAATTAATTAATTGGCTAATAGAATTGATGAGTCAATTGATGTACACACTAACCACCAATATAGAAAATGTATCTCAGTGGTGTTTGATGTATAATGTATCTTAATATAAAATGTGTGTCTGTCTGTATGTTCGCTTTACAAATCCAAATTTTTGAAGATATCTCAACCAAATTTTGCACAGCTTCCTCTTTTACCCAGACCGAGATTATTAGTTACTTTTTACCCTATAATTTTGACTCCATGAGATACCATATTTACTGATCCTGTTCCTCGAGGTGGGTTTGAATAGCAAAATTTTCATGCTTTTTGACAGCCCCTTACCCAAACCAGTTAGGTTAGGCCTTGCTTTTGCCATATCCATCAAAAAAGCCCAGGCACAGTCACTAAAAGCTGCAGGAATTAACTTGAAGGAATCCTATTTTTCAATTGGTCAACTTTATGTTGCTTGCTCTAGAGTTGGTTCAGCCAAAAACCACTTCACCTTTGCACCACATGGCAAAACAAAAACATTGTCTATCAAAAAGCACCAAATAACAAAGGGGCCTACCCTGATTGCATTCGTATTTTTTTATTCGTTGATAATTATTACAATTAAATTTTTATTTAAATTTAAATATTGTTACTGTCTAAATTAAATTATTTAAAAAAATTCTTTTAATAAGCTGATAATGTTTTCTTTGCTAAAGCAATTAAATTAAATATTTTCATGTCACATAATATATTTCTTTGAAATAATGAAATAATTTATTTTATCCATAAAAATGGATATAAGCGTTGCAGATGGCATCTCTATTAATAATTGGTATATATTATTATTTATTAATATTATAATGATACCCATTCCAATTGACTCTAAACTGACATCGACTGTTACGTCATTGAACTGTTTGCATCATTCGAATCTCAAAGGTTATTTCTTCAATATTTCATTTCGTCCGCCAGTTAAATCTCATTTGAGTTGTCAGTTGATTTTTAAATATTTCAATGAATCAGAAATAAATAATCCAGATCTAGTAATATTGTTTCAATTGAAAGCACTTCATGTCGTCAAAAAAATCACTGGCGAATGTCCTGATATAAGTTTCAAATTCGAAGGAAACAATGTCCAACCAATCACAATCAACGCCGTTTGCGGTGATAATTACCAATCAGAATATCGCGTTTTGCAACATAGATATGTCACGATAACATATGATAACCAAAATGATATTTTTTCTAATTTGACAGTAAAAATGATTATGACAATCGGATATTTTGCGATAGATTCTGATTGCGTTAAAGGATTTTCTAAATATTGCCGATCGAAAGCCGATGAAGATTTTTGCATGGATAAAAATATGGCTTGCAATGGGGTTGGGAATTGTTTAAAAGGTGAAGATGAAGAAAGCTGTTATGTGGTACTTCTCATAATTTTGATTTGTACAATATTATTTGTAATCATTTTACTATTTGCAATGTTGCTCGTATATTTCTTTATGAAGAAAACATCTCATGTACCACTTCAATGATGAAATGTATATCAAACATATAGATTTCAAAATTATAATAACTGACCTGTGATTTTAAAGTTTCATTTCAATTCGATATAAATAAGAGCTGCTTTTCTGTGTAAATATCGATTATACAGTGTGATTTGTATTTATTGACCAATTAGCCAATGATGTAGTTAGGCAAAATGCCGCCCTTGGTCATTTTTATCTGGTTGTCTGAGTTTTGATTTTGAATTTTTGCCTGACTATTTTGCATCTTTACTGTTTTTTTATATCGCAACATATTAGCATGAATTATTGAGATTTAGGTTTGTTTAATTCACTTTATATCTTCGATATATTGATTTCAATCCACTATTCTTGACACAACAGTGATTTAGCAGGTTAGGAATTAAACTCGCTGTTACTGCCCTTGTAATATGCATGCGGCCCGGATATCTAAGGGCATCACAGACCTATCAATTTCATTTAGCTCAACGCTACTTATTTCTCTAAGTTAGCATTTGTGTTAAAACATAAATGCACTATTTAAAAGGTTAAAGTATCGTTCGTTAACGGAATTATCCAGACAAATCACTTTACCATGCACCACTTTCCATCAAATCAAATAACAGATATCAATTTGTCAATCTTCACTACATATATGATATCATGCAGTAGACTCGAAATTGCTATTAAGGATACCGAAAAAATATTAAACTCACATCTTCACCCTTCTCAAAAGATAAATGCTTTCAAAATATTCATACACTCTCGTCTTATTTTTCCCTTTCGTAATTGTGAAATTTTCCATAATATCCTCGACTCTCATAAAGGTAGCATCATAAAAGATCGTGTTCCTCAAAAAGGTTTTGACAACAAGATAAGAAAAATGATAAAAAGCTCTCTAGGCGATAAACTTCTGCAATTTAATAATAACTTCTTATACGCCTCTATAAAAATGGGTGCAATTGACGAATATATCATACAGAGCATAGTACACCTCTCACGTGCTCTAAACTCCTCGGATTTCATTTTTCGTAATCTTATCCTTTCTGAACTTGCTTTAGCACGCGGCCAAGGTAACCTTGAAGCCGGATTATCCTGGATTAATGGTAACACTTCCAAAGCTTTTCCTACTCGTTCTATTTTTTCAAAATTCAAAAAATCTGCAGATCTGCTTCTTAGAAAATATGGCATACATGCCAAAATTGTGCTTATGGAAGACCTATACCAGCTTGAAATCAAATATAATGAAAGAATTAATTACTTTAATGAACATAACGCCAAGGATATTTCTTCTTAACTACACTGCATTATTGGCCTCATACATGCAGAAAAATGGGGGGGGGGGAGAAATATGCTATTTAATAACTTCTGCTTTTTGGAAGGGGGGCCTCATTTTGTTTTCGCTCCGGGTGCAGTTTTGTCTTCGCACAGCCCTGATCAAAACTAGCATTTATTGTAATTTTTTTATGCATAATGGAAGATGTTGTATCGATAGATTCATTACTTATTAACCTAGTTCTAAAATATAAATTAATTTATTATTGTATGTTGTCTGTATGTTGAAATTCTTACTTATGCATTAGTTATTTTTATAGAAACTCCTCGAATAAAATTATGATTTGATTTGTTTAAATACTATTTTGATTAAATAATAAAAACGTTGTATTCGAAATCTTGATTTTAAATGGATCCAATTAATACCAGAATACTATAAAGTTATCGATTTATCAACATCAAAAATAAAAATTACACTATTTTTGATTTTCAATGCTGTAAAAATATGTAATAACTAAGTCGAAGTTTATGTTTTTTGACAACTACCGTTCAAATGAAAGAACTACTAAATTGGAAAGTAGTGATTCATTATAGATTTTAAATAGGTTTTGATCAGTTTCAGTTAAGACAAACTTCTTTCACATCTAGCAATACTGATGTGTATTGTTAACAAAAGTTCCGAGTAGAAAGGCTAGGTTGAACAAAGATTCAGTGTATCCCTATTTGATAATTCATTGAAGTAGTTAGATAGCTTCTTAATTATTCACTTTCGTTGATATCACTTCTTCATAACTGCTGAGACACTTTCGAAGAGATTTAATTTCATTTTTCATACCTTGTGAAATAAATATGTCATATAGCTCACACAGTGTATCAATTGCTTCATGAATACGAAGGTCGTTTGCAGCATTTCTAAGATATTAGATTCTAAACCAAGACCCTTTGTTTGAAGAGTTTATTGAATTTCATTTATTTCTTTCAGCAAGTCGCTCCAGAAATGCAAACATAAAAAGAACGAATAAGACATAATGTTAGCAAGAAAGTTTCTAGCATCATCTTTGTTTCTCCAGTTTCATAATTGCCGTCACACAGCTCTTCTAGACATTCAACAAATCCTCCTGTATTTGAAGCTACTGCATCCACGGCTTCATGTTTGGAACTCCATCGAGTTTCACAAACTTGTTTGACACTTCTACTGCCATGTGATATAAAAATGGACCAGCGATGTGTAGACGCCAAAAAAAACTACAATTTTTCAAAATTTCCACAAATGTTAACAATTTCTCATTTAAATGTTTTGTTGGATTGCAATTATTAATTTGAATTATTTGACAATCGCCTTCCAAAATTTAACATTCTCTTGAAAGTTTGTTGAAAATGTGTTTCTGAATTGTTGTTGCTCTTCAGAATATTTGAAGGCCCGGGCTCATTAACAGATTCATCAATTTGGGACGATTGTATAGTTTTTTATGATCTGCATTCTATCACCAATTCTCCCGGAACGTCATTTACCTTGACTGTCCCTAGTAAGTCATCATCATCCTCATTTTCATCTGTTAAAGAATCAGGTTCCTGCGGAAGTACTACTACATCAATCTCTTCAGCGTCCATAAAATTAGGATCATTTATAATATCTCTTAATTCTTGTAATGATAACGCTTTTCGATACATCTAAGAAGGGTAACAATATGTAGAAAGAACAAAAAGAAAAAAAATTAGCTACCTACTTTGAACGAATTTCTTTCAAATATGATAAAATATAAAACTTTTCAGGCAAACATGATTATTCACAATATGAACAATTATTACAATAACATTGGAGTCATTGTGAGGTTTATTCACGACATGTCAAAAACCAGAGTTGAAGTTATACCAAACCTCCTCACATTATAGAATATTTCATTAAAGTTTGTGTCTTAAAAATAAAATACCACACGAAAGGATTTCTTTAACAAAAATTGTTTATTTCTATTGTTGATCTAAAACTCAAATGATGATAACCTGAAATTTGTTGAGAAACGTGCTGACTGTTGCGAAGACGAACAATTGGAGTTTGATACTACAGTACTTCCAAGATGAATGGAGGGATAACTAACCGCTACCAATATTCGAGTAGAACCTAAATTAGATTGTATTTGAGAATTTTAGATTGATTTAATATCTATATAATCATTTCCCCAGTGATTTGGTGTGAGTGCCCGAGTTAGAGGTCTCTGACATGTCTCATGACTCAAATTTATTCTTTGAAATCAAGGTCAGTTATTTGTAGTAGTATAAATAACCACTAGCCAGTAAAAGAGATCACATATGAATAAGAAGACCATGTGAATTTCGGAAAGGAAGGAATAAGATACATTTACTTGATATTAAAGTACCCTATGACACGCTAGAAAATTTTGAAAAGGCAAGA
This sequence comes from Schmidtea polychroa, assembly GCA_959609185.1. Lineage (NCBI taxonomy): Eukaryota > Metazoa > Platyhelminthes > Tricladida > Dugesiidae > Schmidtea > Schmidtea polychroa. The sequence goes on along the minus strand of CAUHTR010006820.1, from coordinate 7,202 downwards.
GTTGATAACCTTGGGAAATATAGAAACTTAGCCCTAGAGACTGGCATAACAAATAAGACTAAAACAACACTTTTTGCACTAGTTTTAGATACATTAGGTACATGGGATAGTGATAACGATAAGCCATTCAGATATATACGAATGACTGACAATGAGATTAAAATTCTTGCAAAAAAAAGCATAAAAACAGCGATTACAGCCAGTTACAACATATACTTGGACCACATCCGAAACACACTAAAATAGGATAAGATAAAATATGTTCATAAAATAGTTTCATATGCATTGTGATGGCCTTTTCTATGTTTTTAATGTTTTTTGTATTTTTCATTTCTGTTGACTTGTCTTTGGAATAAGTAATATAAAAATATTTCTTAACTAACAACATCCAAAGTGCATCCTGAAAACAATCACTGCAACCCAACCAGAAAGAGACACAAAAATCATTTAGCAAACATTCTTAAAATCTAATACTAACAGACTTTGCAAGTAACAATTTTACATTTTGGTTGTAATTTCCACATGGCATTAAGTGAAGTTAAATAAAAACACCAACTAAACAAAATTAATAGAATGCACATCACAAAAGTAATAAACCCACATTAAAAGAAAAATCAAACAAAAGATTTCCATTAAATGATGACAAAAAGTAAATTAGATACAAAAATCACAGCAAAAACAAATAAGAAACCTTTCTTTTACCTTTTCAATTCCTAACTTTTTTACTAATTATTTTTCTCCCCAAATTTGCTCTCGACCTTGTGGGCGCGGTTATTAACGATGCGGTTGTGGGCGCGCGGATATAAATGTATACAATACTAATTCGGAAAATAAGGAAAATTAAAACCTAAGTTAAAGGAAATTGAAAATCAAAATAAATAATTGGACAGAAAGAGTCATGCATTTCAGGAATGACACAATTCCACTAAAGTAAAGAGAGAATGGTAATTATAAAGACTTTTTGTCCCATAGAAATTTCAAGTTTCATAATAAAATTAGTTGTGAACTATTCCGGTATACTTAACCACTTGCGCTATGATTTAATTTTCGGTAGCTGAGCCGCGCTCTACTATATAAAGTATCGTAAGGCATCGACGCCTCACCGCGTCAGCGAGCTCAGAGGTTTGACCAGTGCTTAGCGCGAGGGTAGGGTCTTACATAAAAGATTTACACGAATATAAATAATTATTCACAACAACAACGTTGTAAACACGTCGTTTTTGTTTTTGCGACAAATACTATCGACGTGGTATACACATCACTTGCAGTTCTGAAAAAAATCATCAAGACGTGCCTGGCACGTCAATATAGCGCAAGTGGTTAAAGATCAATTTTTCTACTAGATTAACCATAAATTTAGCAATTAACATCCGACAGTTTGAATACTTATTAGAATTACCACTATGAAATAGATAACTTTATAGGTAAATAGAAATAAAATAATTACTTTCAATGAAAATTTATTAAAATATTTGTAAGGATAATGTTTAGAATACTTCAATGTATTGTAATTAACATGTAATCAAGAAAGGTATTTAGTAAATGTATTTAGTAATGTAACACAGCTAATCTAAATAAATATCGCAATGCAATAAGACAATTTATAACGAATTACTCTCACCCGAACGGCCCATTGACCGATTGACCTACTTGTGAAGACGAGTAGGGGACCCAAGCATAAAATTTTCGATAAAAAAGTCTAAAATAGTGGATAGCATAAATATTAAAAAATAATAATGAAAAATGTTTAATTATTTAAAGAATGATTAATAAAACTAACTTTTTACATAAAGATAAAAAAGATTACCAAACAACGACAAACACAGAAAAAGAAACACCCTGGAAAAGCCGAACGAGCACGACTTAAAGCATGTCAAAAGTTAATGTAAACCCGAGAAAAGTTTTAATGTATTCTGTGGTCCTTTTGATGTCCTCGGGATAAATATATCTATGGGTATTACATTTAATTTGTTTATTGAGAGAGATTAATGCAGAAGGGACCTAAATGAAAGTTGGACAAAGGCCTTCTATTGGAAATCGATTATAGTGTACAAAGGTACGCTTACTTTTCGCTGGTACTCACCCTCTCGATGAAGTTCCAACGTTGATCACTCAACGGGTATCAAGCGGTACAGCATTCTTGTATTCTAGGTTACGTTGGAAATGGTAAAATGTGGATTGCTTGTAACCCACCAATAGTAGCACCCAAAGTATGCCCAAAAACTTATTTCTAACTGTGGATATTTTTGTTCAAAATTTTAAAAAAGTTAAATTTTAATAGTAGCTCTTATTTTATTCGAAATGTCGTGTGAAATTAATTTCCAAAAAAATACAATATTATTATTATTATTATATATAGTTTTATTATATATAGTAAGAGTTTATCCGACAAGATATTTTGTCCCCCTATGGGTACTGCTCACACTCAACATGTTGCAAGGGTAAACAAGACAATAAAACATATTAATGACGTGTAAGGATCGTAAAATTCCACGGGAAATTAATTTTACACGACAGATAGGATTTATGTGAATTATAGATGTTTCTGTTTTTCTATTTGAACATATTTCCCAGTTTTCTAGCACTCTTTTAATATCGCAATACTTTATATTACGAAATTACTGTTTCCAACAAGGTGTGAAGGGAATTAAGACCCCTATGTGAAACAGAATGTACTATCTGAATGCATAAATCCTGGTCATAATCTTCAATATATTAATTCTTTGATTTATTACTTCCATCTTTTCTGATTTTCCAATAAACATCTTCTTTGCGGATACAGAATTAAACTCCTGTAGTTTTGAAATTTAAAAAGTCTATGTAATCTTCTCTGTATTTTATTGTAATTCGTGGAGCCATTATTCTTTAACTTTTTAAATATATAATAATTAATTAAATTCATTTTATATTGTATTTTTTTGGAATTTAATTTCACGACATTATTTTATTCGAAAAAGATGCCTGGAAATTTTTCAAACTCTTTATTTTCAAAAAATTTAAATTAAAAGTATTTGCATTTATTAACGAATGTGCTCTTTCCTTTGAAAATATCTTTCGACCAAAAAAACAAAAATAAGCTTTCAATCTATAAAAAAAAGTTTCTTAGAATGATGTGGCTCTAATTTCATTAACAGACATTTACCAACGTGCAATTTAATCTTATTATATTTCAACTAAAAATTACTGAAAAGAAATTAGATAATTAATTTCCCCAAATCCAATTTAAATTAGCATCGATATTACATAATAATATTGACAACATTAAATAATTAGGAAAACCTTGTTTATTTATAGACATATACACACATTTAACCACAAAATAATAACATTAAATTCTATTTTGAATACATTTAAATTAATCTCCTTGATCCTCTGGCTTTTTAACAACAAGACTTTTATGAATATGAGGAATAACTCCACCACCAGCAATTGTTGCTTTAATTAAAACATCAAGTTCCTCGTCTCCTCTGATTGCTAATTGCAAATGACGAGGGGAAATACGTTTGACTTTCAAGTCTTTGCTGGCATTTCCCGCTAATTCTAACACTTCAGCTGTCAGGTATTCAAGTATAGCAGCAGTGTAAACTGCAGCTGTTGCTCCAATACGTCCCTTGTTAGAGGAATTTGATTTCAAAAATCTGTGAATTCGACCAACAGGAAACTATTTGAAAATTAATTAAAAAACAATACAATGATTATAATACTTGTAATCCAGATCTTTGTGATCTCGAAATAGTTTTGGCTTTACCAGTATCTTTTCCAGCTTTTCCTCCTGCCTTAAAAAAAGAGTAAATTTGTTATTCTTAAAATCAAGTTAACCAACCATTTAAAAAAATGTTGAGCTTTAAAATATCCACCTATATAAACAATAATAATAGTATAAAAAATTATTAGGTTATTTAAATTTTTTTAATTAAATATAAAAACCTTTACTTTTCTAAAATTTCAATTAAATTAATTTTAAGACAATTAAGATAATTAATAATTTTAGGAAATTTAATTAACAGTATATTTTCAATTCAATTTTTTAAAAAAGCATGCCTACAAAACAGTTTCATTATGCTTTTAATTGTTTTGGTAATAATAAAAAAAGATAAATAAAAATAATAAATTGTGAACTTTTATTGATGTAGAAAATATTGCACTGATTAATTAGATTTATAGGAATCAAAAGTAAAAAGAGTAAAAGTCATAATAAATTTTTGCTGTGCAATTTAAATTTTTTTGATTTTTTCGGGGTTTGGAAATATTGTTTGGCTGTCATAGCCTCAACTTTTTCTATTCTTAATTTTAAAATTTAAAATAAATAGTAATTTTATTTTGATCAGATAAGCATAAACGAATAAGTCTAATATGTAGTTAAATTTGATCACACCTTTGTCAAAATTCTATTAAAAGAAAATTGTAGGATCTTCATATTCATTTACAAGAAGATGCATAAAAAGATATCAGAAAACATTTGGAAAATTTTTCGTTAAAATGAAAATATGTTTGAAATGGAAAAAGGGCATAAAGTTAGTTTACTAAGGCGATATTTCGATTCAGAGATTTTGTTTGAGATTGAATAGAGGGAAGATTTTGGAAAATAGTTGAATACGGTTGAATGATATTTTCTGATAATGATCGAGATGTTTCCGAACTATGCAAAGTTTTTCTACCGCCAATTCGATCTACTAAATTTCTAGTAAGCCCCTGAGTGACTTAGAACGAATTAACTAATCCAAAGACCTACGATGTAAAGTACGCTATATCAAAAAATATTTTGTCTTATTCTGACTCGGATTTAATAGCTATAAGTTCCAATATTCACTTCATATGAGAGCTTGAAACAAACCGGTTAGTCACGAACAACTTGTCAATTTGAACCACTTTCTTTTTATCATTACTTTATTCCAACTAATGTCCCATTTACGGCGAACACTCGTGAAAAATTAATGTATACGAAATAAATACAATATAGGGTTTAACACACATCACCAAATTGCATTTGATCACCACTCCAAATAAACTACTGCCTAAATTAATATGAAACCTTTATGAGGACTATTATGGTAACATTAAATATGTTGGGTTATTGAGTTGGTGATAAATTTAAATGTTGCTCTGACTCCAAGCGTGTCTTAAACCGATTCACAAATAACACTTGACAACAGAAATCTTTATTGATAATCACCAATAAACTATCTCTTTACACTGACAATAAATTCAACACTCTGCTTGGTGACTATACAATGCTTATTACAACACTCGGTGAGGGATAGCACTTGTGTATAACACCGGATTGAAAGATTGCAAATTACTGATTGGCTTATCAACTGGGATTTGAGTTGGTTGTTTTCTTTGACCTTCTTCACAACTTTATTCAAATAATCAAATAACTTCTTTTCGTTTTATTTTTCAACTAATTCCTTTCTTCAACTCTTCTCCAATAATTATTCTCCACAATTATTTCCTTTACAATTATTTTTCACAAATCGTTTATCCAACAACGTTTCGTCCAACGTTGTCCAATTTTCTCCAATAATTTTATCTCTCAAATCGTCTCTCAAATCGTCACTCAAATCGTCTCTCAAATCGTCACTCAAATCGTCACTCAAATCGTCTTCAAATTGTTTTCAATTTCGCGTCACTTTTGTCTCTAATTTTGTTCCAATTTTGTGTCCACCAGCTTTCCTTTATATAGTTCGCTTTCTTGTGGCACTCCAGATAATCAAGTGTTTTTCCATTTTCTTTCTCCTGCTTTCCCCGACTGTTCCATTTTTATCTCTGACAGCTGTCAAGTTATTTTTCCTTTTCCATTTTTTGTTTGACCGCCTTCTCCCAGCAATTACGTTATCACTGGCAAGCTGTCGAGATAAGAATATTGTTGTGTTCCTTTTTCCCCTATTTCAAAATTAATTTTCCCTTTTGTACTAATTAGTTAGTACTGACCTTGGTTTTTATTTTCCTGTTTGATTCCTTTTATTTCCTTTATCTTTCTCATTTTTAATTTCTTTTTACTTTTGTTTTCTTTTCTAAGTTTCTATAGATCGTCCCGTTTGTCATGGCGATCTTCCCCAGGTAATTTCATTTATTTATTATGTTATTTTCATTTAGGTATCATCAACAAATATAAATAAGATTAGCCGCATTACGAAAATTTCTTTGCAATTACTTTAATTTACCCGGGGTCTGAGTTACTGCGAACCTCGTGCGATAAATTGATATGAATAAATTAAATGCTACTTAGATTTAGCAATTTCTGCAACTCTAATTTCTCATTACTTTAATTTAATTAGGGATTGAATTACTGTGAAAGGGAAAAGAATAGGTTGGTTGGTGGTACCTTAGGCAATATTTTGACTGATAATGATGGGATAAATCATGTCCGTTTAGTTCTCTAATACTTATTATAATTCAAACTCGTAAATCAGCGCTCACATATAATCATTAGTTTTATCAAGATCTATTATTGTTAACAATGCCATATTATTACTCGATTTATCCCTGTTTTGTAACTATAACATATTTAATCAATTTTATCAACCGTGAATTAACTATATCATTCCCTCATCATTTGCTCTTGATGACAATAACTCAGATGTTACTCAGTTCTAACTACAACCCCTTAATTGTACTCCTTTATCATTACTCAGTGTTAAAAGTGATGGATCAAACTATTTAAATCGCCGAATGGGTTTTTTCCTACTAGACCTCTTCCTACTCGACTTGTAGTGTCATATAATTAAAATTATGGGCTTCCAGTTCAAACCAAAAGCTAGACCCGAAACCATAATATTATTATACAAATTAAACCTTGCCTGTTGTGTTCCGTAGATGCTCAATTTACCTGTGATAGTGTAACACGGGGGCTTTCTGATAGTTGACTTTTTTAATGCATTAGGGCGTGAAATAGAATATATAACCTGGCATTGGATTACTGACATGAAAGCAAGAGCTTTTTCAAGGACTTTTCCAAATTCCAACTCTTTACAATAATTGCTATAAATGAAGCTACAATATTTATGGGCAATAAAAATTAAACTACAATTTACATTTCCTTCTCCTATAATTATCACTTAAAGCAGGAAACTCAAGATCAAAAGTGTTTCAAGCTATTGTGTTCTTGAAATCGGAAAAATCTGATGCACTTTTCTTTTGCGGGGTAGCCAAAGAGGTATGCTAGTTTGGAATTCAGTAAACACTCATTACACAATTCATTG
>CAUHTR010006819.1:0-12042 GCA_959609185.1 Schmidtea polychroa | reverse complement strand
AATTTGAATGAATTGTCATCTTCTAACATGTTGAAAATAAGGATGAAATAAAATAATGAAATTCGAAAATAAATGCCTCTATCAATATTTAATTCAAATTCAAAAAGTGCAGGACTATGCAACAAAGACCAAATTGACAAGGAAAATAATTACATTAAAACATTCTTTCAATTTTTGACAATAACAATTACTAAATTATTATAAAAAACATTTTTTAAATTAAATTTTCTAATTTATAACTCATAATATTGGAAGAAATTAAAGCAACTTAAACTTATTTATATGAAAAGCTATTTTACATTTGTAAATATTATTTGTAAATATATAAGAAGTTAGTTACAAATAGAAAAATTAAAATACTATTTTTTGCAGGAGTTATTTTATTAATAATATAGAAAATAAATTTTTTCTGTACAAAAACATTATTTAAAAGAAATAGTTTAAAAGTAAAGAAATTAAAATATAAAATTAATTTTATAATTAAAATTATAATAAATCTACTAGAATTTTATTCACATCTGATCTGAATTTTAATTTAGAGCTTTATTTTTCTCCATTATTTTTCCGATTATAGATTAATGTTTTTTACATAGTTAGAAATTTAATGGAAATAAATGCTATTCTTATAAAAATTTGTTTTAAATCAAAATTAATAATATTGATAAAATATTTTATTTTCTCCACCATTGATATTTTTACAATTTTCTTTATCTTCATTTCCATTGTAGAACATCGATAAATATGCTTTGTTCTATAACTCGAATATAACTCGAATTTTGACACTACTTTTTCAAAAAGAAAATCAAGATAAAGGTTAATATATTTATTGTTATTAATATTGTTATAATAATAATATTAATAATAATAATAATAATAATAATAATAATAATAATAATAATAATAATAATAATAATAATAATATTAAACAATTAAATGATAATTTAAGTCGTTTAGTGGGTATATATTTAATTAACTGAAAGAATTTTCAATTATGAAATAATCATTTTCAATTTCCTGGAATTTAGTTGCTTCAATTTTCTTTTTTTTTGATCTTCTTTTTATTTCCTTTTTCTTGCGTCTCATTGGTTGAAAATAAAGTGAATCAAAATAAAACATTTTTGAAGAATTTTATTTTTAACCAATGAGAAGTAAGAAAAATGAAATAAAAAAGAAAATCAAAAAGCATTTGAAAATTGAAGCAACTAAATTCCAGGAAATTGAAAAGGAATATTTTTTTATTAATGCTGCTACCTATTTCATCACTTTATAATAATAATCATAATAATAATAATAATAATAATAATAATAATAATAATAATAATAATAATAATAATAATAATAATAATAATAATAATAATATTTTATATATTTATTCTAGATTGTTAGAAACTTACTGGATCAATCGCATAACTGAATCGAAATATAAATTTATTCCAAATGCTCCATGACATTTTATTATAATGATTTGATGAGTCGTATCCGATCCACAATGGCAAAACGCATGCTCCATAAATTATTATGCTGCAAAACACTGCACCACTACCTTTACTTAACTTCATTATATGACCCTTTTCGCTTGATTTCATCAATAATATTTTTAAAAATATCAACAAATAAATTAAAAAACTAGCGGTCAGAGGAAAATACGTAAAAATTGTTGATCGCAAAACATCTGTCCACTTGAAATGATGAATACTATAACAATCACCAAAGACTGGGTCCATATCATATTCCAATGCCCATTTGAAAAAAACCAAATGAATTAAAGTAGAAAATCCAAAAATTAAAGTTGCAATGATGATATTTATGAAACGCATTGAAACAAATTTACGATAGCTAATAGGGAAAAATATAGACCAACCTCTCACAAATGCCGCGATAAATCTACCGAAAATTGATCCCATTAAACTAATATTAAAAAATAGTGATTCAATTTGACAGAAAAGCGTCGTGCCAAGTAGAACATTGAACTCAAAATACCAATATGTTTGCAAAACTTCAAAAGGAATGAACGCTAGATCACAAGAAATATCAAGGATCATTATCCAAAACAGAATTCTATAATTTATTTTGTTCCAGTAATTTCTATAAACTAAAATACTGAACCAAATATTTCCAAAGCCCCCTATTAATGTTGTTGAAAATCCTATGAAAGTCCATATTATTAAAATATTTTTTTCAATCATTAAATTAGTTGAATTCATTATAAAATTTTAAATTAATTTATAAATAAATCATCCAATGAAATTAATTTTAACATTATTTCAATAATATCATTACCATATAATAAAAAAATGCTTCGTTTTGAATGGATACCAGTTTAAAATAATTTTCATTTTTAATGATAATACTATTAATAATAATAATAATAATAATAATAATAATAATAATAATAATAATAATAATAATAATAATAATAATAATAATAATAATAATAATAATAATAATAATAATAACAATAATAATAAACAATAATAATAATAATGATGATAATAATAATAATAATAATAATAATAATAATAATAATAATAATAATAATAATAATAATAATAATAATAATAATAATAATAATATAATAATAATAATAATAATAATAATAATAATAATAATAATAATAATAATAATAATAATAATTACTAAAATTCAGTAAATATACATAAACATGACTTGTGTATTACATTAATAATGAATATAATCTAAACTGTTTCATACCCTAATTAATATACATCAAATGTGATGAAGGCATATTAAAAATATCGGAAATTGTTTTGACAATAAAAATTATTTTCAAATAGAATGATTCGCTTTTTACAAAATAATAATTTGTGTCAAGATGTTATACATAGAAAAGGGTGTGATTTTCTCATAACCAGTATGACTTAATATTATTTAAATAATCAAATGGCCTAATATGTTTTTAAAAAGCTAAATTGTCTTAATGAAATTGACCAAGTTTTTCAGTAACTAATTTCGAAATAGATATGATGATACAGTAAATGGTGCAATGAGTAAACATTTCCATTGTTCAATATGACCATAAATATTGTTACCATCAGTTATAATTATGTTTGATATATTTTTTTTGACTTATTATACATTTGCATTGTAGAAATAATACAAAATATTTAGATTAATATAAAAAATTGATATGTCGAATGATGTAGTGAATATGAGTATTGATACTAACAAACAAGATGAGCCAAAATGGTATTGCCGTATTCTGGAGGATATAAAGATTTCAAAAGAAAGATTGGTAAACAGCTGGGTACATTGAATTATAGAGTTGTTTCAAAATCGTGCAAAATACGTAATACGTGTGTGTTGAATGTTTTTAATTAAAATGTTTGTATGTTGATGTATATTGAATGATAGTTGTGTAAAATAATTAAAAAATAATTAAAATAATATTTTTTAAATAATTTTAAAAGTTTAAATATAATTGATTATTGAAAATTATTTTTAAAATAAATAATTGTTTAAAATTTTTATTTATAATTTAAAATTTATAGATTTTATAACTTGTTTATATATTATCAATATAGTATAGTTATTCATCCGTCGTGAATGTAGGTAACCTGATGATGATAGTGATGATATCAAAATATATAGTGAAAAAGATGTTCGAATGGCGATTTTTATTAATAAAAAATTATTTTATAAAAAATAACTACCTAAAATGTTCAGCTTTCAAGTATTTGAAAGATTTAAATTGAAAAATTATTAAAAATGATGTCGGGAATAGATAATAAAGACTTTGTAACAAAGACATTGCATAAATTTTAAATCTAAATAAATTTTTATTATAAAAATTATTCATTTAATTCTATTTACAAATTCTAATTTTTAAATTCCATATTATTTTATTTATTTATTTAATTTTAAATTTCATATAAATTATATTAATTCAAAAAATTAATTTTAATTAACAAATATTTTATTCTATTCTTTACAATTTAAAAATAAATTCAAATATTCATTATAACATATTTGCCAGCATAACGTTTTATAAAAATTTTTTGTGAAAAATTAAAAGTTTCAATGTGATTCCTGTTTGATCTTTAATCGAATTCATTAACTTTATTTCAATTAAATGTTTTTTGATTTACCAAATAAAATTAAAACTATTTTTTTCCTATTTTTTTCCTACTTTAATTTGATTATTTTAAAATTTTATCAAAAGGCTATGAGATGCAGATTTAATCAAAATATTTTGAAAAAAACCATTTATTTTTGTATTGGAAAATTTTTTGACAAGAAAAACAAATTGTTTTATTAAGTAAATATAAATAAAAAATTATTAAAACCTGTAAAAACAAAAAAAAACAATTTAATTTTCTAATAGAAATAAAATCGAGTTTAAAAGTATTGTTGAAAACATTGATCGAATTTTAACATATTTCACATTTCCAGAACTTTTATATAAATTATAACAATAAAACCGTGAGATTTTTCGATCTTATTATATTTATGGAAACACATATTGAAGAACAAAAGAAATTATGTAATGAAGCGCCATATCAATGAATGAAATACATGTACTTGTTGGAAATATATTAATGACTAAAGATAAGATATTGTTGGGGTTGTGCAAAGTGCAGAATTAAAATTTGAGAGCAAGATTAATAAAATTTTTTTTTAATTAAAAAAAAGGTTTTTCAAGAAACAAAATAGAAACAGGGGACACATGAAATGACCAAAAGGAATTCAATAAATTTAAATTGATGCTTGGGTACACATTAAATAATTTGTTAAAATTTTGTTGATATTATTAATAATGTTTTTGGAAAATAATGGCTTTTAATTTGAAAATAATAATGATGGCCTAACAAGTTTATAATTTATTTATTTAGTTAATATCACCAAAAATTGAGAAAGATTGTAGAATTTAGAATGATATGAACGAAAATTATAAAAGAATTTACCTGTATAAATCAAATTCCGGCCTTTTGAATCCATCAGAGTTTTAATAATAATAATAATAATAATAATAATAATAATAATAATAATAATAATAATAATAATAATAATAATAATAATAATAATAATAATAATAATAATAATAATAATAAAATAAACAGTACAAGTTTTGTGATACCCAGTGCAAATCCCAATAGTAAACTAGTTTCGAGCTTTTGGATCTCATCAGTACTATGCAGGAGACGCGAAGATTTCTCTTCGCGCCTGGTATTTATATATTTCTGAATATTTCTGATTCAGCTCTATTGCATACTTTCTTCGGTACACTGGAAATCATATCACTTGAAATAATAATAATAAAATTACAAATTAAACAAAATTATTAATGTCTTTCAAAATCATTTCAGTCTATTAATCTGTATATTTATTTATTTAACACAAATTTTTGGCACATTCTTTAATGTTTATTGATTGATAACTTATTTTCTTCCCTTTCTGCAGAAGTTATTTGGTTGTTAATTGATATCAATTCTGATGAATTACAAATCTGTCGAGGATACCTAAATGATAAATAGCATAATAAATAAGTACATTACTTAGGGGAAGATCTTCATGGCAAACGGAACGATCTATGGGAACTGGGAGAAGAAAACGTAAGTTAAAAGAAATGAAAAATGAGAGAGATAAATCAAATAAAAGAAAACAAACAAAAAATTAAAACAAAGGTCATTGTTAATTAAAAGTACAAACGAAGGAGGAATTTCAAATTGCAGAAAACAAAAATATGGGGAAAGCTGTATCTTGACAGTTTTCCAAAGATAGCAAAATGGCAGAAAAAGTCGGTACAACACGGAAAGTAAAAAACAGGGCATATCTCGATATCTGTCAGAGATAAGGCTTAAGTAGCTGAAAATACAGAGGAAAAAGAAAATGGAAAACAAAATTTATCTCTAATGCCACAAATGAAACGAGCTATGTAAAAAGGAACTGTTGGCCGAGAAATCAGACAAAAATAGAGAAAAAACCCGAGACAACGAGAGAAGAAAAACGAGAGTTAAATTTAGAGAGTTAAAAAGGAGAATCAAAGGGAGAACTAAAAGGAGCAATGAAAAGGAGAATTAGACAGAGTTCAGAACATAGTGAAACGAGAGTAACACAATAGAACTTGTTGATAATAAGTAATAATTGAAAGAGTAACGAGAATCTTTTGTAAAATTGAATATAAAGTGGAAGTGGAGTAAATAAATTTATGGTCAAAGCAAATAGAACAATAGATCAACGTACACTTTAATTGAGTGGTTGATGGCTATTGATTATTGTTGTGGTTACAATAAGGGTTATTCTTCACGTAGTGTCGCAATAAGCTCTGTGTGAATAATTGGTTTAGAGTTAATTGGTTGTAATTGGAATTTGTACGATTTAGTTTAAATATTAATAAAGCTTATCGTGTCCGAGATTGTGAATTAATAAAACACGTTTTGGAGTCAGAGTAAAAGTTTGAATTTACAAACATTGTCATTAACCCAATAACCCAACAAATCCAAAGCCAGAATTCTTCTGATTTCAATATTAAATTTGAATTTGTACATTTGTTTATCCAACTCAAATATTTATGTCATTTTTGTAAATAATTCTAATTCAAATTTCAAGTTTTGATTAATTTCTGCAGGTTTCTTAAAAAAGGTAAATTAAAATTCGAGAATAATTCGTTTATTGGAATGAAGTTCCGATTTCAATTTCCATAAATAATCAAGAAGTCTTAAGTATCTTTTATTAAAAAGATTTACATAATTAGAATGTTGCTATAAAACAGGCATGAGCAACTTGTTTTTGTTAGGGGCCAGTTCAGTCTTTGAAAATGTTTCGGGGGCCGGATGTATTTAGCACGAATTTATTAATATATATTCCAATAATATATCTTTTTAATAGCAAAGATCATTTAAATTTACATGATTAGGCATATATTATATATTATATACTATATACTAGTTGTTATTGGAAGGCAAAATATACAAACTATGAAAATACCCAAATTTAACTTTAATAATCCCATATTTATAGTTTATTTACTCGCACAAACTCTGGATTGTTCGAATCTATATTTTTTATGCTTCTCAAGTTTGCATATACTACTCAAATATACCCAACATATCAATATCAATCTTGTTCTGGTTTTGGTCTGTGTGACATTTGACACTTCTTATCACGACATAAATCTGAAATATTTGCCTTGATAGTTGATGTTGCTAATCGTAATTCGTTTGACAAGTTATCATCAGTGAGCCGACATCTGTTTTTGCACTTTGTTTGTTTCATCTTAGAAAAGAATTGTTCACAGATGTAAGTGCTGGGGAAAAGTGAGACCATTTTCAGCGCATGATATCGGATTGATGGAAACGCTTTCTGAGAAATGTAGAGTTTGTAGAATTGAATCAAAGAGACGTCACGAAACTTTCTTTCCAGATCGCCATTACACTGCAATTCAATGAGCTCCATTTGCATTGATTCTGGTGCTGTCTCAACATTAACACTGAATGGTTCAGAAAATAGTTTGAAATCATTTTCATGTTCGGCAAAATCAGCAAATCTTGAAGAAAACTGTGTTTTCAATGCAATTATGTGTTCATTAAATTTCTTCGTGTTAGCTAAATTTGCATCATTTTTGCAATCAGTTTAACTTGGAAAATGCACCGTAATGTCCTTTGATAATTGATTCTCCCATAGTTTCAGCTTTGTCTGAAATCCTTTGATATGATCGTAAAGATTATTTATCAGTTGATCCCGGCCTTGTAACTTCGTGTTTAGATCATTCAGATGCGTTGTGATGTCAACCAAAAAGGCCAAGTCAAGTAGCCAATTTGCATCGGATAACTCCGGAATTGGTTTCGACTTCATCTCCATAAAAAGTTTAATTTCTTCACGAAGGCAATAAAAGCGATGCAATACTTTTCCTCTGCTCAGCCAACGAACTTCGCTAAAGTAAATTACATCCGAGTATTCTGTCTCAATGCTAGTGAGAAACTCTTTGAATTGTCGATGATTCAATCCACGTGATCTTATGAAATTCACGGTTTTCACAACAACTGTCATCACATGGTCCATCTTTAGTTCTTTTACACATAAATTCTCTTGGTGGATTATGCAATGTGATGCAATTAATTGCTCACTTCCTTTCATTTTAACAAGCTCCGCCTTCAATAAACCAACTACTCCATTTTTTATTCCAACCATTGCCGGAGCTCCGTCTGTCGTTATTCCTGTTAGTTTTGGAAGAAAAAGCCCGTTTTCTGCCAATGCAGTTTTGATTTCATCAAAAACATCTTCTCCAGTTGTAGTCCCTTTCATGCTCGCTAATTTCAACAGTTCTTACGTAACGTGGAAGTCCTGATCAACCCCACGCACAAAAATTGCTAACTGCGCGGTGTCTGTCATATCCGTGCTTTCATCAAGGCATATTGAATATGCTTGAAATAGTTCAGCTTTTTCTTTCAAGATTGTTTCAATGTTTTTTGCAATATCATCAATTCGTCTTACGATTGTAAATCGAGAAAGGCTGATATTCGAGAAAAGTTGTTTTTTCTCGGGACAGATACAATCCACAGCAGCATCAATGCATTCTTTGACAAACTCCCCATCAGAAAACGGTTTCAGTTTCTTGGCAATTATCTCACTTATCATGAAACTCGCCTTCACAACACACTCAACCTCTTTATTAACTTTGTTAAAGAATGTCTGTTGCCCTAGAAGTGCTTTTCGGAGAGATTCGATCCTATCTTTCCTTAATTGTCCCTGTATCTGATCGAAATTTTCTGCATGCTGAGTCTGGTAATGCCGTCTTACATTAAATTCCTTTTTAACGGAAATTGATTGCGAGCAAACAAGACAAACGAGCATATTGTTTGATTCTACAAACAGATAATCCGATGTCCACTTATCATTAAATACTCGGTGTTCACTGTCAACTTTTTATAGTATAAAAGCTTAACTGTATTACAAAATTAACCATTTATTTGAAAGAAAAAATTCGAAATTTATAATTATTAATTCAGTGTTTCTCAACCTGGGGCTCACTTTTAAGTCTCTAATTTTCTATGGTCTCCTCTTTAACCAAAACTTTCTATTTTTCCCATTACAATTTCTCATTATAAGAGCTATTAGAGAGGAATGAGAGCTAAATTACTCCATATTAATGTAAGTAGTTATAATACATAACTGAGAAAATGTGACTGAATTTAGATAAGCAGTACTATGGCCATTATTAAACCTATAATTTCCTATTTTCATTAACTTCTTTATTTTTAAAGAAAAAAGTTTAAATTTGAAGAAGGATAGCGAGTTAAACTATTAAGACAATTTGTGTGTTTGTTACTTTTCGCATACTTTCTCTCTTTCTTATTGTTTTCATTATTATTTATTATTAATTTTCATTATTGTTTATTTACATAATAAATCAACAAAATTTAATTAAGCTCGAGTATAGAATAAAAGAATATAAAACTCATAAATTATTTCTAGATGAAATATTTCAAATTATTAAACATTGACATTGCATTTTTAGTGGATTTTTCTGGCTGATTCAAATATTTCCCCAGAATTCCCAATGCATTAATAACTTCCCTAGATTTTACCTTTTTGAGTTCAATATATTTTCAATTTCTTCTGAGGAAACTTTATCATTTTGAGATATCTATATTACCACATGATCCGTTAAAAGTACTAATGCCGGAAAATTATATTCGAACAACTGGAATTCACGAACTCAAAGATGTCTGGATCACTGCCATTTTAATGCCTTCATTAATTATTGAATCCTACATAGGTACTAATTCTTCATTGCCTTTCAATTGAATAATACCAGACTTCTTCCAGGAATTAACAATTGTTGAAATATTTACTAACTTATTTATAATAATTACAAAACACACACACACACACACCCAACAACAATAAAATAAAAATTGCACCCAGTCGGACAAAAACTATATGAACAATTATTTATTACCACCATCTTCAACTTAAGGAGATTAAGGAGATTTAAGAAGTGTGTTATCTCATTCCACCCTTCAATAAGTAGGAGAGGACAAAAACGGAGGAATATAAATTATAATTTATTTAATTCAATTCAAATTTAAAATCTTTTGAGAAATTTGCATATTGAATATAAATTGCGGGAAATTATGGAAAATGCAAAAGAAAGGCATAGTAAAACGTAATTTATAATTGAAATATTAAATTTCAAGTTAAATATATTTAGATATTCAGAAAATGATAAAAAAAAATTGATAGAAGTCACGGAATGGGGAGAAAATTACTGCTACACTTCCTGAAATTATTAGTGAACGAAAAGATTAAACGAGAACATAAGAAATTAAAAAATAAATCATAAATGACCTGAAATTCATAATAAATACAATAATTTAGTTTCATTACAAATATTATTAACATTAAAAATGAAAAATATTTTAAAACTTAAAAAAATGTTAATTTAATGAAAAATATAACTTTTAACATCAATTGGCCATAACATGTATTCTTATCTCACATAATTTATGACAGTTGGTATATCAAGTCAGTATATATTTCCCCTACATATAAATTGATAATATCTTATACAATGTGTTTCATAATTATAGACCCCCCCCCTTAATTTTTTTCAGTTCTATTTCTTAACGAAATGGGCACTTACCACTTATATGGGGATTTTATTGAGCCATAAGAGTTGATTTAATTAGGCTTGTGTGCACTTATTGAAGAAAATTATTGGAAAAACAATTTTTCCGGTGTTTCATAATTATACAAATAATGTGATTAACAAGTGAAACTGAGACAAAATACTAAGTATCTTAAAAACATTTATTTTTAATATTCAATGACACCTCCTACATTACGAATAACTTGGAATATACTTTCAGGCATTCTGCTCACGAGACCTTTGATGGTATTTTGATTAATTCAATCCCAAACTGTCAAAATTTCTGCTTTCAGTTAAGGAACACTGTCGAACTGACAATTGTTCGCATAACCCCATCACACTAGAATACCCCACATGTTTTCGATGTGGTTACAATCAGCAGAACAGACCTCAATTTGTAACTAAACCATCCATAATTTATGCGTCTTGGAGTAATGAAGGTATTTGAAATAATAATTGAAAAATAATTATAATTCATAGATATACTTAAAATATAAGTAAAAGTTGGGGATTTTTCAAATATTTTCAAGTAAAATAAAAACAAAAGCTATTTCCACAAAATATTTATTTCAGACTTAATCAATAATTCTGAAAAATAAAAGAATAATTCATTTGTATTAAAAAAACTGTTTGGTAAATTTAAAAATAATAATAATAAAAAATAATAATAATAATAATGATAATAATAATAATAATAATTATAATAATAATAATAATAATAATAATAATAATAATAATAATAATAATAATAATAATAATAATAATTAATAATAATAATTAATAATAATAATAATAATAATAATAATAATAATAATAATAATAATAATAATAATAATAATAATAAGTATAAGTATAAAGTGATGATTTCTTGTAAGCTTCCTAAGGCCGGCTGAAATTTCTTACACGAAAGTCCACTTGGGGATAAATTTGTACCCCAATACTTTTTACTGTGCTATTTCTAGTTTAAAGGTTTTAAATAATTTTAACGTATGAAAATAAAATATATTCTATGAATTACAAATATATTACAGAAACAAGTGTTTACAAAATGAAAATTACTTATATTCTTACATATAGTAACACATTACTTATCACAAGTTTTACATATTATAATGCTAGTGGAATGTTCTGTATACAAAAATTCTGAACATTTATGACATATTTTTCGACATTTTCGATCTTGTTTTCCAGTACAAAGTGAACACCTATCACTTGTACCAGCCCCTGGGATAAATTAGTACCCAAGCAGATTCTTTGCAATTCTTAAATGCGAACCGGATTCATTTATTTGTGATTAAATTGATGCAAAGTGATATTAAATGATCACACTTGGAATAGCTTAAAGGCGAAAGCGGTGGATTCTAGATTTAACAGATATTTTCAAAAAAATACGATGCTGTGGTATACAATTACCCCACCTGGCTTTAGGAAGG
>CAUHTR010006817.1:0-14557 GCA_959609185.1 Schmidtea polychroa | reverse complement strand
CCTATTTATCCTTGTATTAATTAATTTAACATTTTACAACCCAAATTTACTTAACAACCAAATATAACCCGTATTTTCATATTAAACAATAATTTCATGTGTCATTGATTAATTCACAGGGATTTGCATCTAAATTAACTTGAAAAATATTTCTAAAGGTTTTCATCTAATTGACTTTAACTTTAATATTTTAGATCATTGATTACTTAATTTTAAAAATTATCCATTAATTTACCTATTTATTCTTAATTTCATGTGGTCATCTGGACGTAAGTACTTGGTATCTTGTACTTGGTAGCAGGTATCTGGTAGAAGTTTGTAAATACTTAGTACTTGGTTGATAATGCTTAGTACATGGTTGTTGTCCGTTGTGAGTACTTGGTTGTTGTTAGTACATGGTACTTTAATTTTAAATATTTTAGAACCATAATTTACTTATTTGAACCTTAATTTACTATAATTCAAAAATTTTAGATCATTTATTACTTTAATTAAGTTATTTAGACCCATAATTTACTTTAATTAAAAATTTGAACCATAATTTACTGTAATTCAAAAATTTAGACCATTATTTACCTATTTATCCTTTATTTACCACGCATTTTTAGGGTAGACCCCTTTTTATATTGAAAATCCCAGGACCATGCAGACCAACCTTATTTTAATTAAAAATATCAATGCTTTTTTAGTGACAATCGGATTTTGTATTGAATATACCAGGACCAAGGAGACCCCTCTTATTTTACTTGGAAAAATCCATGCTTTTTAGTGATAATCGGATTTTTATATTGAAAATATCCTGAGACCTTAATACAATAATAATTTAATTTATATTTTAGAATACCTCACAAAAATCTTTTTAAATAAATTTATTAAACTATAATTTTATGATATTCCGTTTAGAATAATTATTACTGTGAGGCGTTTTGTAATTTGTATTAAAATAATGGTTTTATGTTGTGCATGTTTGTTTGGATGTTGAAATCCTTACTTATACATTAATTATTATATTTTAGAAATATTACTTTTAGTCAACATTTTGATTATAAATTATTTTTAATTAATTTTCAGGTTTTTTTAGGATTTTTATGACATTTTATGAATTTATTTGAAATTATTTCGATATAATGTTAGTCAGATATATTTTCAACTATAAATAAATAAAGAAATCACCAAACACATTTATATTTTAAGACATTTAGAAAAATATTAAAAATGGATAAAATATTTTTTTAAGTTTTAGTAATCTTCTTTCTCCAGCTCATTGATAAGATTTATTTTGTCATTTTTTGTAATTCTATGAAAATATTATCTTTTTTAAACAAATTATTAAAATTTACAATTTTCAAATTTCTTTCTGCAAATCCAAAGATGTCGATGAACCTTGTTGAATATTAGAAATATCTAATATGATGTAAAATATTTCAATTATTTGTAATTAAATGAAAATATTCTTAGATCGATTGATCTTCACCTTCGCAAAAAGGTAGCGTTTCCAGAGAAATATCTGAAAACTTCAAAACTATTTTATAAATAGATCTTACGATATTTTGTCGCCCCTTTCTCGAAAACTTAAAATAGAGTTGTCCGATTCAAAATGTAAATTTTTTCCCCATGATTTTTTGATATGTTAAAAATAATGATATGTTAGCAATATGTTATTTACTTTTAACTTTCGGAATAAAAAACGCAATAAAAGATTTGTATGCATTTTATATTATGTGTGCTGTGTTTGTATGTAAAATTATTTTCAATAACTTTCTCAATACCTATATAAAACTTTTAACTTTCGGAACATTATATTTTTACACACAGGCAAGTTTGTGTGTTCCTATACTATAATTTTATCGATTATTTTTAGATTAAAACCAACTTTTATATTTCGGATTTAGGTGTAGAAACTTAAACAAAATGAAATAACGAATAATGATTTTAATTTATTAATAATTTTATGCAAATTTACTGAATATTTTATTGCGATTTTATTTTCATAATTATTAATATCACAATTATCACTATAGACAACAATATATAATACCATTTAACTCATGACCAGAACAATTATAATTTTAACAATCTACTTTCTTATGCTATCAATTTATTATAATACGAAATATTTCTGTTATAAAGTTTAAAAAACAAGTCAACGAATTTTTTAATTTGAATTTATTTGGCAAATATTGAAAAAGTGCAAATTTTGAAAAAGTGCAAATATTAAAAAGTGCTAATATTGAAAAAGTGCAAATATTGAAAAAGAGCAAATATTGAAAAAAAGAAAATATTGAAAAAGAGAAAATATTGAAAAAGAGAAAATATTGAAAAAGAGAAAATATTGAAAAAGTGCAAATATTGAAAAAGAGCAATTATTGAAAAAGTGCAAATATTGAAAAAGTGCAAATATTGAAAAAGAGCAAATATTGAAAAAGAGCAAATATTGAAAAAGAGAAAATATTGAAAAAGTGCAAATATTGAAAAAGAGCAATTATTGAAAAAGTGCAAATATTGAAAAAGAGCAAGTATTGAAAAAGTGCAATTATTGATTGGTCAATCCTGAATGAATAAATTTAATGTTACAAAGTTTTTATTATTTTGTAAACAAAATTTCAGTATGAATGTTAAAAATAAATTAAAAGGAAAGCTGTACATTTGTTTTTTAAATTAATAAATTTATGAGTTAGTTACAAGGCCGGCTTAAAGGTCGAGATTTCGGGGAATTTTCTTGAGGACTCCCGCTTTCATATTTCTAACAATTTTGAGTAGCTATGGCAAGATTTTGACGCCAAATGCAACGCAGTTTTTCCAATTTAAAGTTAATTAAAAATTATCTAGGATCAACCATGCAATAAGATAGGTTAGAAGGGGTGGCTATGGTGTCAATAGAGCAGGAGGTGACAAAACAAATAAATTTTGATGATATTATCAATGCCGGCTTTAGGTATAGGCGACATAGGCGGCTGCCTAGAGTTTCATTATTTTAAGGGAGGCAAAACTATGAACAATTAAAATTTAAAAATATATTTTTAGGTATGCAAATTATTTGTTGTTCTTCGTGTTACTAATATCATTTTTATATAGCACGAAAATATATTGCATTTTTTATGTATCACCAAATTGTCTAAGGCCGGTACAGCGATCCCCTCCGTGGTAACATATCACCCAAGCTGAACACCCGCCTAGAGCGGCATTATTTCAAAATTTCCTAAAGCCAGCACTGAATATTATCGAGGAATTAGCAGTAAAAAAGTTTGTACGAAATAAGAATAAAAAATATTGTGTTTATACATGTATATTATTGAATACTAGTATAATCCCCCGTTAAACATGACGGGAAAAGTTAAAATCAAAATAAAAATAAAGCTAATTTTTATTAAATTTTATTTTTTAAATTTTTCAAGTAACTTAAAGTTTAATTTTACACGTAAATATTTTCCTTATAAACTATATTGTGAGTGAAATTCTTTCTATTTTTTAGCAACTTTCCTTGTTGTGGCCCTGGAGTGATGAATATTTTTATGTTGTTACGATTCCTTGATCTCGATAAAGCTATGTAGAGTTGTCCATTTGAGAAAACCGGGTCGTTTAAAAAGATTCCCATATGGTCATAAGTTTGTCCTTGTGATTTATTAATTGTAACAACAAATGCAGGAATCTGACACACGTAAAAACAAACAAACAAATTAATGAATGCTATTATATTATTTATATTGAAGAAATAAATATTTCATTAAATAAATTGATGAAATTATGTTCATGTATAATTTCTTCCCTTTGGGAAAAGGCCCTGCATATAATATTTTCCCGAGCCCCCGCAAAACCCACATGCGGCCCTGGTTAGTTATTATATAATTATTGAAATTATATCGAAGAATTTAATGGATATTTTAATTTATTCTTGCGTCTGTGGGCGCTTTCGAATTTATATTTTTTGATTTTTGGAATTGATTTGTTTATCTAGATTTGTGATTAATTGAATTTATTCCAACTTTGGTAGTTTTGAATTTTACATTACCAAAAATATAAATTTGTGGATGTTTGAAATTTTATTCGAATTTGTTTAATTATTAATTACTTTATTTAATTGGAACAATGAATGGCGCTGACACGTTTGCATTTCAAGCAGAAATCGCCCA
The DNA here is from genome assembly GCA_959609185.1 of Schmidtea polychroa. Lineage (NCBI taxonomy): Eukaryota > Metazoa > Platyhelminthes > Tricladida > Dugesiidae > Schmidtea > Schmidtea polychroa. Next base: position 10,427 of record CAUHTR010006817.1, on the reverse strand, counting down.
ATTGTTGAGCCTTATTATCAACACTTTCTATTCCGACAAAGAAATATTTTTGCTCCTAGACACTGCAAAAGATTAAATGATAAAAATTATACCAGATGAAGATTGACACTAATTGATACTTGGGTACTTTTTACCCCCAAAAATTAAATTATAAAATAAAATTAAAATAAAACAATAAAATGATAATTTAAGCCTTTTGCTGCAAATAATGTATTTAATGAAAGAATTTTCGACTATACGATAGTCCTTGTCAATCTCCAAGGACTATCGTATAGTCGAAAATTCTTTCATTAAATACATTATTTGCAGCAAAAGGCTTAAATTATCATTTTATTGTTTTAAATAATAAATGCTGCTACCAAGCAATCATCATTTTATACTTACAATTAAAATAACAATATAAAAAATGAGAGAATACATTATTGATGACGTTATTGAACATTATTGAACATGAATTTATTAAGGCTATCTATGATTTAAGTGATTATGTGATTATTTGAGTTTCTGTGGCGCAAACGTGTTCTAAGCAACAGTGCCGATGTGTTCGACACTATTCTCAACGACATTGTGGTTTTCTGGTCACCTGGATGACCATTTACAAACTCTATACAAACATATCTTTGTTAGTCACGCACTTGTATTATTATTATTATTATTATTATTATTATTATTATTATTATTATTATTATTATTATTAAATAACAAATTCTGGTTAATACATTTTTTTAATAATAGATATATTTATACACATTGAAATCCAAGAGCAAGTCTTGCGCGATCTATTCTCCATATTGGGGAAAATATATTTTTTTGATCTACTTTGAACCCTTGAATAGTTAGAGTGATATACCTGTTTTCATTCTCTTTGAAGATGATTTCTTGAAAAGCATCATAAAATCTAGCATGACGGACATTTAAAAATGCTGTTGTAGTCATTTGGATATGGCTATTGATTTTGGCAAAAACATTTTTCAACGCATCAATATCCTAGTTCGACAAGGTAGCCATCAGATGTGGATAAGGAGTTTTACATAGTTTTGTTGGATTTGTCAACTCGATTTCTGTTGGAATATTTAAAAAATACATTTTATAATTGTGAAATAATTGAGCTTGTTGCAATTAAACTTTATAATTAGATTTTCTTCATTTCTCTTTTCAATCATCATTTGGTTTTTCATTTGTAAATTATGATTAATTTTAATAAAGATCATGTATTCATTACAAAGCTTAACCAATCAGATTTGTGCATGTGTGTTGCATTGATTACGCACTGTTTTATCTATAATATATATTATATAATAAAAGTTTCAAAAACTAACGACAGTAGTTAATATTTACATAAAAAAATTATGACCTTCCAAGCTATACCTGGTAGACCTTATTTTTTGACAATCTCTTCCCACGTGTTCCGGGGTACTACACGCATAACATTCCCTATATGTTAAAAATTGTGATCATAAAATAAAAGGGATTCCTTTAAAACGAAAAAAGTATAAATGTTTTTTGTTAAATGGACATAGCCGAATTTCGGAAAAAAAATTAAAATGGCCGGGGGTGGGGTTGAGTTTGAGTGTGAGTTAGACAGCTCACTTCTTTCTACTGAAGACTGTAATTTAGGCTGATTAAAGAAATTTTACTTAAAGAATATGATGAGATAATTCTAGGATATTAAAATAGAAATAAGTGGCAAAAGACAACAATTCTGAAGAAAATTAATGAATATTGCCACATTTTCAGGAGTGAAATGAAATAGAGAAACAACAAAAGTAGAATAGTGATTGATACTGAGAGATGTTTTCAGCTGAGAATTAAATATTTCAATGATTTATTAGGATAATTTTAAGTGATAAACTAATGGACTATTAAAATAAGTTTTAAAATAATTTTTAAATTAAAAAGAGATTTTGTTAAAGATAAATTTTAAATAAATAAATTTTCAAGAAGTTTAATTAGTAAATGATTTTGAAATAAATATATTTTAAATATCGAAATTTTAATAAATGGTTTTGAAAATATTTTATTTAAGGTTGAAATTTTTTGAAAATTATACAATATTTCATTAAATAAATAATTGGAATTATGACGTTATCTTTTGAACCTGATTTAAAAAATAATTTACATGTTCAGGCAGCTTCTAATAGATACTTTTGCAAAATTTCAAGGTATTTGATTGAATGATATAAAAGAAACTGGAGAAAATTAACAGAATGAAATCATTTATATATTAATTCGGTTCTGAAGATTCAAGCTTTGCCACGAGATATCGCCCAAATGTTAATACAGCTTAGGACTAAAAAAGAGACAATATCGTTATTTTATACGGATGGAAGACAAGGAAATTGTAAAGAACGAAGTTAATCAGTATATATTTGGAATGAACACTTCACGAACACGTAATCTCCCTTAATCTCTCTTCGATTACGACCATCAGTGACTCACTCTACCAACCAAAATTTTTTTCCGCTTTTACGCTCCTCGTAATTCAGTGGAGGCTATTGTAGCTCCTGAAACACGCACATTTTTAATTATTTAAATTAGAATTACAAATACATAATTAATATAATAAACAAAAAATTACAATGTTTAAATATACATATTTTCAATCGATCAAAAGAAAATTAAAAATGTATTCAAAAATTTGGAATCGCAACTATTTGTGGATTATATTACCCTTCAAGCTTAGCTTCAAATGTATTTCATTAAATATATAAAAAAATAATTTATTAAAAAATAATATTTAACAAAAATAAAAAAGAATAAGTATTTTTTATTTATTCATCTGTTTGAAAAGTAAAATGTGTATTGGTTAATGTTCTTTAGTAAGTAGTAAAGGTGAGTCTTAATTACGTGCTGACGTAGTACATTACTATTAACACTACTTTTATTATTATTATAATTATTATTATTATTATTATTATTATTATTATTATTATTATTATTATTATTATTAGTATTATTATTATTATTATAATTATTATTATTATTATAATTATTATTATTATTATTATTATTATTATTATTATTATTATTATTATTATCATTATTATTATTATTATTATTATTATTATTATTATTATAATTATTATTATTATTATCATTATTATTATTATCATTATTATTATTATTATTATTATTATTATAATTATTATTATTATTATTATTATTATTATTATTATTATTATTATTATTATTATTATTATTATTATTATTATTATTATCATTATTATTATAGTGTTTTTATAGATGTTCATTAATTTTTAAATTATAATTTTGTTTAAGTGAAGTAAATATTTATAGATTTGATGTTGCTGATAATTGGCATTGAAGGTCCACTAAATAGAACAATTAACAGAGTTGTATAGCATATTAATAATTTTATATATTAAGAGATATTATTCTATTATTAACATTTATTGTTGACTTAACAAATGGAACAATCAAACTTAGGATTTACAAACGAAGAATCTTCTTCAATTCGTGACTTTGGTCGTGCTGATATTTTCTTTCAACATTTTAGTCCGTCAAATTATAATGATAATGAAAGGAATTCAATAAAGGCTCCAACCCTGTCCATTCCACCTCCACGTTACGAAGTTATTGAGGTTCCTCAAATAACTGAAACATCCCAAAGATCAATTCTAAGATACGAGCGGTTGCACTTTATTTATGGTAGAATATCTGCCGTTCTAGGAGCGATTCAGGTGATAATAGATCCAGTTTTACCAGCGATGTATGGTTATCCATATTCTATGGTTCCCGGAGGGGTATTTATTTTAATTAGTGGTGTGTGCTCCATGTTTGGGAGTAGAATGGAAAATAAACGCTTCTTGATTGCCTCGTTGATATTTAATATTTTATCCCTAATTCTCATCTTTATTAGCTATATAATAGGCATTTTTGCTTCAACTGGATTCTATTTCCAATCTTGTTTTCAAAATACAAGTGTATGTAACTTACGGAATAACTACAAGAATGAAGTCATTAGTTCGGGCATTTTTAACGTTGTTTTTGGAATGGTTTTGTTTGTTTTAATGATATGGGATTCTAGCTTAAAATGTGGCGATGTTTGTTGTATCAAAAAGTGAAAGAAATCATCATTTACAACCCGAATGACCCCCCAATTGCATCTGTTGGACATATTTGAAATAGCTTTACAGACATAAATAACAAATATTTGTTTTATTCAATAAACATTTTTTTAGACTGAAACTTTTTTTAGAAAAGATAAATTGATTTTTATTTAATTGTTCACCGCAGACCTAATGTAAATGTTTTTGTTGTTTATAAATTTTATTTTTAATTTTAACTTTAAATATTATTTTTAACTTTAGCGGTTATCTTTTGGTATTTTATTGTCTAAACTAGCCGTTGTCAGCTTTTGAAAGTCGATTGATGTTCAGATAAAATATACATCAACGTACAAGTGACAAGACTTACTCAGATCATTAATAATAAACAACCCTAAAATAAATGTGTGTGTGTGTGTGTCATTATCAAAATTGACATTAAATAGGATAATATAATATCAATAGCCCTGCCTGGAAGTGTGTCACACACAATAATAGTTAGTGTGTAAATCAATAGATGAATCATTAAATTAGAGAAATCATGTTAACAACAGTTATTCTAGCGATGGCTTTCAAAAAAGAAATCTTAAAAGTAAGAAACATTATCTGGGAAAAGATATTCAAAATGAACTTATGCAGATCCTACCGGTCTTTCTATTTGATTTCTTTTTTTATATTGATATTTTAAAAGTTGGTTAAAAATATTGAATATAAGGATTGAATATAGCCCTTAATTTCGAATAATGGGACTGAAATTTGAAATTAATGGTAAATTGAGCATAAATATAAAGTTTATTCATTCGTTTTTCAATATATTAATTCATACAAACTAGTTAACAAATTAATTTAAAAAAATTATAAAGCTGTATTCGCTAAAAAACAATAAAAAAATAATATTATATAACAAAATAAAGAAGAATAACAACCATTGTTATAAAATAGAACTTTAAATTTAAAGTTTATACCCACAGTATTCTTGGCAACTTACAAAAGTTAATTTTTTAAAACTATTTTCCACTTCATAAAGAACTTCATTTATTTTGGCATATTCTTCATTTAGTTCTTTTAAGTTTATTTCCCATTTTTCATGTATTGAAACAGCTTTTAATTCCAAACGTGTACTTGTGCACTCACCTCTTAATAAAGCATTGATATCCGTTTCATCATATACCCCACAAAAATCGTGTCTGTTTTTATAATATTAACTATTTCTGGTCCTTAGATCTTTATCCATTCTACAAAATCCATTGCTTCATCATTTGGTATCAAATTCATAATACATATAATACGTTTTTTTTAATTTTAATTACAGTTTCAATTTGACAGATTGATATACCCGACAGCAAAAGATTGAAATTATCTATGACATCTACCCAACAAACAAAAAACCAAGTCAGAACGTCCTACAATTATATGCTCTCGTATTGGAAAATTTGACTGTATTTTGTACGAATATAAAAGTTGTTGGACTTCCTTCGAATAAAAGGATCAGTCCTTTTATTCGAGGGAAGACGGTAGCAAAAGCTATTAAAAATAAAATTTTGTCGCTTGTGAAATCGGCAAAATATTACTCAATTACTTTGGATTGCACACCAGACGTTAGTCATATTGGACAGATGGCTGTGATTATACGTTTCGTTGAGATATAGTGAGATATTCAATATTGTAGAAGAATGTTATATTTTTATCATAATTACGAGTCAAAACAGAACCTCAATTAGGTTTTGTTTTTACTCCCGTTATGGTGCCCTTAACGTCAAGAAATAAAATTTTTTAAAAAACTATATAGCGATAATTTACTATAGTAAATTATAGCTATAGTAAAAAATTGAAAATTAAAAAAATCAATAGTCTAAAGTTATCAAATTACAATCTAACGGATTTCATCTGAAATTTCGCAAAGATCTGCAGGAAATAATTAAAAATAATATCTAGCTACAGTTGTCAATCAATAAAAGTATTACAAAAAATTTCCTAAGGTAGAATTCCTCGCAAATCTCCAAAAGAAAATTCCTCAGAAAACATTCTATACCACTATAAGGTTTTTTTATTTTTTATAAATAAAGTTTGTAGTTACATTTTATTATTATTATTTAGTTAAATTATATTAATTTTATTCAAACTTACATACATTCACCCAGCTGTCCCGAGAAAGTTTATTTACAAGTGACTCGGCTGGGCTATTCAAATTTCTCTACATAAACACTCATTTACAAACATAAATAAATATATTCTATACAAGCAGTTATAATTAGGTATATACACTCAATACCCACTTACCCCATCAGTAGAGCGTACGAACGTATTATCAAACTAACAACAGAGATATTCGTTATAGTGAGATATTCGAGCCTGCAGTAATAATAAGAGAACATTTCCTAGGATTTGTTCCATTAGAAGAAACTACGGGGCATTCCCTAACAGAAACTTTGATTAAAAGGCTTGAGCAAATGGAATTACAAAAAATCTCCGTGGACAAGGGTATAATAATGGAAGTAATATGAAGGGAAAAGAAAAAGGTGTACAATACAGAATTCTACACATAAACCCAAGAGCCTTTTTTATTCCCTGCAATGCACATTCTTTAAACTTAGTTGTCAATGATGCCTCTAAATGTTGCCTAGAAGCGACTAATTTTTTCAGGTTAGTTCAACAGATTTATAATTACTTCTCTGCATCAACTCAACCTAGGCATGTGAAGACTGGTCACGAAATGAAATGCAAACAGGAAAAGTGTGGAATATTGAATTGGCGAAAAATGAAGGAAGAATAATGGGATATTACACCTAAACAAAATGAACAGTGACAGTGGCTTGACCGAGAATGTGATGGTGGGTGGAGAATCCCCATGATGTATCAAAAAAGGTGCGTGGTGCGGCGGCTTATGTAAAACAAAGATGTGTGTGAGGGGTATTGGAGATTGAGCAAAAAGGGAGAAGAGTTTTGGTACCAATAGCTGAGGTTTGCCCCTAAAGTAGATTGGGTTGTTGATCCGCTGGAAGGGATCAAGGAGGGGGGAAATGTTTCGACCATCAGAGGGGGATTGCCTCCTGACTGGCAGTTTTGTTTCGCTTTTTAGTATCGCGTCTTGTGCGCGGTATGATTAGATTGAATTTTTGTTGGTGTGCGCACACAGACGCGAGAAGTAGGTGTATTTTTCATTGTGTAGCTTTTATATATTAATTTTTAGAGATTTGTTTGGCTGAAATCAATGAAGTTTTTATGTTTTTCTGGAATTATGATTGATTGGAACTCGATTGGAATTTTTTGTGTTCAAGACTGAAATATTCGTATTCCACGTCATAAATGTATGCTTTCAACAAGATAAGAAAGATGAATGAAGGTGTTGGAAATATTTATCAATCTTTAGATAAGTCAACAGTACTTCAAGAGGCTCGGTTTTTAACGATCTCCATTAAATCCTAAAAAATGCATGGAATCTTAACTAGAGTTCTCTATATTATATCAGAGGTGACAAATTAAGTCGAGCTGAAGCAACTGATGCTTTTTTTGCATGACTGAACTTTTTCAAAACAAAGATCCAAATCTTCGTCGAATGGTGTATTAAAGAACGACATCTATTGTCGATAATGTAATAATTGTTACAGCAGCCTGCAACGAGATGTTATTGACAAGGACAGGCTTTTCGAGCACCAGCATTACGTACATTGTGTAAAATTATGGACCCTGATATGGTTCAAATGCTTGAAGGACATATTAAAGAAGGTATTGTAATCGTAAGTTCTCGTTATGCATGTGCTGCTATTGCGTCAGCGTATCATCTAATGCAAACGGCTCATGAATTAATTAGAAACGTTCAAATAAAGCTGTGATGATTAATTACAATAAAATTGCTCTGATGTGTCTTAAATTTAATCAACATTTTTATTATAAATACTTGAATAAACACGGTAAAGATTTTATTATATATCGCCATTCGTACCTCTTTTTCACTATATATTTCGATAGCATCACTATCATGATCAGGTTACCTTATTCACAACGGATGAATAAACTTCTACTATATTGATAATATATAAAAAAATATAAAATCTATAAATTTTTAATTATCAATAAAAATTTTAAACAATTATTTTTTAAAATAATTTTTCAATAATCAATTATATTTAAACTTTTAAAATTATTGTAAAATTATTATTTAATTATTTTTTTTAATTATTTAACATAACTATTATTAATATACATCAACATACTAAAACTTAAATAAAACCATTCAACACTGCATTAAAAGTTCTTAATTAAAAGTTCTTATCAATAATGCTTCACAAATCAAACGCTTAAAACAATTATCAAAGTTTTTTGATAAGATTTTAAAATCCGACATTCCTAATTCTCTCATATAGACTTTATTATGATCCTTAATATTGGATCTTATAGATTTTATAATTTGTTTATATATAATTATTCATCCATAGTGAATGTAGGTAACCTGATGATGATCCAAATATATAGTGAAAAAGATGTACGAATGGGATATTTATTATAAAAGGATAAAGAAATTATGCAATTTATATTATAATATTAAAGTTTCAATTAAAAAATTAAAAATCATTTATTTTATATTTTAAAACATTTATTTTGTCAACAAATTTATTGTATATTATATGTAATATCTTTCTAATTTGGTAATGCAACGCGAATTCATTCTACAAACAGTGCTTGGGTGAAAGTCTTGCATGTTAATTGCAATCTCGCGTGAACAATGGAAGCTGCGAAAAACCCTTAATGATGTCCTTTAGCATGTGCTGGCAAAAGTACCAATAATTATAATTAACTGTAAATCTGCTTCTAATTCCAATGCACAATTGATATCGTTTTCTTTGTTTATTCCCCATTTCTCTTTAACCCTTCTAATTCATTTATAAGTCCATTCAATAGTTGGAATTGTTCAAATGTTTCTTTATCATAATTTCTCGCTTCATAAAAAATTATTAAATTGTTATTAATTTGTTTTAAATTTAAATTTCTTATTGTTTAGTAAATTTCTTAATTTTTCGCAATTTATTTTTATTGATTTTTTGTGAAAATTTATATTATTTTTAATTGAATTTTTATTATTTAATAAATCATTAATTTTATTTATTCGTGATTGTGTGATATTCTTTGTAATAAAATTCCCTAAATTTGTTTGACTTGATTGTTTGGTTTTTTTCATATTTTTTATATTATTTATTTTAATTTTTTATTTCTTGAACTTTTTTATTTATTATATTTTCTATGAGATCATTTAGATGAGTATTTCTAATAGTTTCTTCATTTTCCATGATCCGTATTGTTGTGATCGGATTCCGATCAAGTGGACAGGTAGGATTTATTATGATCCACATTTCCATACAATTCAAACAAAATTCATGCTGGCAAATTCCAACAACAATTGATAAATTTATTATTTTTTTTAAACAAATCTGGCAAGTTTTCATGATTTATATTTATATTTTGTTTTAAACTTTATTTAATATTGGAGATTTAAAAAATTATAATTAATATAAGGAAATTCTGATTGGATAAAATTATAAATTTATTAGTTGAATGTTGAAAAAAATATTTTTAAAAATTTGGTTAATGTGAGATTAAGTTTGGCTGAAATTTTAATTTTAATAATTTCTGATTTTTAATATTTCAATTTTGATATGTTTTTTATGATATAATATGAAGTTAAATATTTTCATTCGAAAATTTAAGCACATCATCGAAATTAAAATCTCGAAAAAATTGTTTGACTATTTATTGTGGATGTGAAAGAATCAATTTATATTAATTAACATGGAAAGACAATTAATTATATTAGTTATTTTTATTTGGGAAATTTTGTAGTTTAAATATGTACCTTATAAAGTACATGTCAAAGAAATACGATGATAATACATCAAATTCCGAAAGTTAACATTGTCTATAATATACGTTGGTGTGCACACCAGATGAGGTGACTCACAATTTATGTGACAATGATTACTTAACTTCATTTTTGAAAAATCTTTTTCGGGTAATCTTTTTAATTTTAAGCAGAGTGACGAATGGGGCGATCACCACGGGTGCCGAGTCGAAGGGCGCCAAAACTGTGAAATGATCATTTAAATTTTTTTGCTTTTCTTTATTTCATATTAAATTTTTATATTCTGCTTTCCATGTTTACTGTTTTCAAAAGTTAAACAAAACTGTTTTGCTGGTCTATCTAAACGTTTTTGCAAACGGGCGACTAAATCCGAACGTGGCTGATCATGAAAACAGTTTTGAGCATAGAAAATGCTACTTAGCCTGGAAAGATCTCGAAAGATCTTTAATTTCTTTTATTTAGAATTCAATGTTAAATGTTAAAGTTGATCACTTGATCTTCTCAAA
>CAUHTR010006815.1:0-10007 GCA_959609185.1 Schmidtea polychroa | reverse complement strand
ACATTCCATCACAAATAATGACGCATCTATAATTGGTTAGACAACAACCAATATTATAGATGGATTTATTCAGTGCAAGCGGGTGTATAATATGGATTTGTGTGCACAACCTGCCTCTCACACTGTAGACTTCTGTGGCGATCCACGCCACGCCGGATAGCGGCGGTCCTTTCCGGATAACTTTGCAACTTAGCGTACCCTTCGGGATCTTCCAATTCACCGGCTAGAGTCTCGGTTTCCAGTCTTTGTAACCGATCCGGGGCCGCTTTGACGTCGTCGAAGGCCCCTATCAACGCCTGCTTCGTATGGTTGATGTAGGGTTCCACCTTCGGTCCACCGGGACTACGTTCTGGTATGTCCAGTCATGGATACAATACCATATCAATCACGATCGAAGACGAGTGAGTTCTTCATTCTCGTCGAGACTAACTTGACTTTCGACCTCCACTTGGGCCGTGTTGTAGATTGACTCGCTCGATGAAGTACCGGCCTGAGGGTTCCTTGCTCCGTGTTATTCATCTGTTACAATAATAAAATATGATAAACTCTCCCTGTTCAATAACCATTTTAACATTTTCAAAGTCCCGAACTGGAATTATCCAAATATTAGCCCCATTTATTTCGACACGGAAGAAGATAATTATCAACCATTCATGACCTCCCAAATATTCGCTGTTGGCCCGTCGTTTGGTTTACTCTTTACCGGGATTCGAGGGAACAAAGTGAACTAATATTTCCCCTTGTCGATTTCATTCTTGGTGTTACTTTATACGACATATCGTAGATATTTTTAAAGAGATTATTGACTACCTGGAGATTGCCGTTATGACTGCTAACAACGGATGAGGTACTCTGATAGGTTTGTCCCCAGAGAAACTGATTTATAGCTTTAATTTACAGATAAGGTTTGCAGGGCTAAATTAGTCACTTGTCTACATTCTACTTTAACGAAATTATTTATGACTTGAAAATACAGATAAGATTGTTGGGCTAGAACTGAGAATCAAGAGCTTGTTTTAATGAATCAAAAATATATAACATAAAAATCGCACCAAGTTAAATAAAAACACCAATCAATACAAACTAAAGTACATAACACATGGATGATAAATAAGACCCGGGTAATAAAATAAAGGAACGCAAATAGAGGTCGCAATCACTAACATCATTAGGAGAAATATCGCATTCGGAATATCTAACAACTAAAAATTAAAAAAATAATAAATAATATAATGGGTAATAAATTAATTAATAATATGGAAAATTTTTAAATATATAAATGTAAAATTTAAAATAAAATATCTAGTAAACGGATAAAATGATAAAAAGTACAACAAAAGTAGTAAAATTAGATAAACCATAAAATTTATAAAACTAAATTGTTTAATGAAAACTAAAAATAAAACCAACAAAATTATTTAAATTATAAAACTTATAAAACCAATTTGTTTAAATTAATGAAACTAAAATAAAACTAACTAAACTTATTTAAATTATAAAAACTGGTAAAACTAAATTAAAATTAGCAAAAACTATTTAAATTATAGAATTATAAAAATAAATCTTAAAAATTAATAAAAAAATAGAATTTTGATTAATTAAATTAAAAATTAAACAATTGCACACATTCATGCATGCATGCAAAAATTAATCAGAATTGCCTCGCATTCTAATTGGATATAGTAGCAGAAAATGCGTAGGCGTATAATTCAATCAGTATAAATACTGAGTGAAATTTCATTTTTTGGTAAGTCACGCTCAACTGGTTAACTGAAAATCACTACAGTAGACAATGCAAATCCCGTGGCTCTCGATTGTCAGTTTTATGCATGCGTGGTGAGGTAAATTTGATTTTTGTTAATTTTATGTTAATGATAAATTTATATGAAATAATATGTAATTTTTAGAATTTACTAATTGAATTTGTTTGGCTAATTTTGTGTCTGTTCATTTTAATTTAACTTGGAATAATATTTTAATAGGAGTAAGATGGGTTTGATTTTATTAATGACAAATTTATATGATGTAAAATGTAATTTGTAGGATTGAATAAAATTTTTTAATTGGATTTGTTTTTAATTGATTCTGGAGTCATGTTTATGATATTTTTTTTGGATAATATGATAATGTAGGTTGGTTTTTTATGAAATTTATGTGTCGATGCTCTAGATTCAGCGGAATAGTTGCGAACTGATGACATTCATGTCGTTGGTCAGCAGATGTTTTCGTCAGTTTGGTCCATCGGATTAGAGGATATAGATAATGATAAGAACAAATGGAGAGCGTAGAGTCGTTTTAAGATAGTTTATGACCTTATTTAGAGTTAGATAGTATAGGACGGCTCAATCACTTTTATTTTCAGAGATATTTCTGAGTTAGGAGAAATAAGAGGATAGTTAGGGTCAGTTGTCGGTAAATAAAGTAGGTTTAGGTACTCTCATAGAATCCACGAATGGTTAAGATATCCGATAGTCAGGATTAGAAATACAGGCAGATCCCTGCTCAAAATATTTAGGAGAAGTGTGGAAACATGTTTATTAAATTGGGAATAAGGGCAGACCCCTACTCAACTTCTTGAAGAATTAAGTCACATTTTCGACAAGACCCGCCGAAAATATGGAACGACATTTATCGACAAATATTATAGAAAACACATAATGATTTCCTATAAAAAATTAAGGGCACATCCCTGCACAAAATTTTGAAAAGAAACAATAGAAAACATCCAAAAATGAGGACTATAGCTGAATAAAATAGAAAAGTAGAAAGCAGAAATAGAAAATGATTAATGACGTAAGACCTTCTATCGGCCGTCTAGAACCCGAAGATAAAATACAATGGGTATTAGTTTTAGCAATAGACCTCACCTGCTCATTGTTTTTTCGCCTTTGTGTACATTACCAACATGGTCGTCGCCATGGGTACACAAATGGTTTAAGGTGCAATAGTCATGGAGGTGCTTAAGAAAGAGTCGAGTGAATATCTAAATTACCCCTGACGTATTTAAAATATAAAATGACACACCCCTAAGTAACCAACAAGATTTATAAATTGCCTTAACCACATTTACACTTTACTTTAAAGAAATTATTAATAGCTTTAAATTTCCGTTCAAATCTATAAAGCCGATTAAGTTTCTTTTAAATTTTACTTAAAAAAAAATTTCGTAAGTTGAAATTTCAGTTAAACTTTACAAAACCAAATGTGCTATTTCTATATTTTACTTTAAATAAAATATTGATTAACTGGGAATTTCGGATAAGCTTTATAAAAATCGAATACGGTACTTTTACAGATATTGTTCTCCATGAGATTTCTACCGTTTTATAATTAATTTAAAATCAATGAAGAAAAATGAGCATTTGTTTTAACTAGTTAATTTAGTTACACTCTTTGGTGATTATTTAATCCCAATGTTTATTAGAGATGTTGCCCTATCAGGCATCGAAATTTGGATGTTATGTTTCCATCAGGACCAGCCGCAGGGAGGCGCAATGCAACGATCTGTGCATTTTGCTCGGGTCCTTGTATTCCTTAATTGCGGTTGTTATAGGTAGCGAGATCAACCACAATCTTGGGCGAGTAATTTATTTCTTGTGATAATATCGTCTTTTCTTTTAGGAAACCGATATTCCACCAGGAAGATAATTAACAAATGTCTACTGTGTCATTTTATTATGGAGCTTAAGATCAGAATCCCAAATAGGTTGTTAGATCTCTCTGAGAATGTTTTGTGTATAATATATGTTATTAAAATTAATTCGAGTTTTCTCTAGGAAATTTTGTGATAGATAATATGTTTAGTTACTGTAATTTTTACTTTCTTGATAATCTAAGAATTCTTTTCGTAATTTAGATGACACTTTACATTTTATATCATTAATCACGATTTAGCTGATGTTATTAGTATTACCGGAGTGTTGATGTTATGGTTGGTGTTGGCCGGCTCTGAAAAGGGTCCTTTATCCTTTTCCCGATCTATTCGATTCGTGTCAGTATTAGATGATTGATTCGAAATTCTTTATGGTCGATAGTGATTGGCCAGTTCACTGAGGTGGCGTGTTGGGTGGGTTACTCGATGTCTCTAAGCTCAGGGCTGATATTTGGTGAAGGACGTGTTACTATTAATTGCCCAAATTGATTACTTGCCCATTGGTTAAATTCCTTTGTTTAAAAATAGAAAATCGATAACAAAAAAAATATTTAATCAATAAATAAACTATATCAATTTGTGCATGTATGTGGTAAGTATGTTACCCATTTTACTACTTCATGATTCGGTGTGCTGTATTTATTTATATTTTTTTTAACTTTGCATCCATGATGGATTTGGGCATTTCCAGAACATTCCATATCTAATTTTTTTTAATTTTTATTTTAGAATTATTTTTTATGGATTCTTTTTTAGAATTTTTAAACTAACTTATTTATTTTTGTTAACTTTTATTGTATTGAATGGCATCCATGATGGATTTCGCCATTTTTATGGATTGTTATGGGTTTTTTGTCTAGAATTCTCTCTTATTTTAGATTTTCTACAGTATTGGTCACTTAGGGGAAAGGTGTTTACGTGCTCAGATTTGATTCCCTAAGAGACATTCATAATTTGACAATCATCTCCCTTACAAGTGCCCGTTATGATGTGTCACGTTGGTGATGCACACGCAGGTCGGAACTTACCATCAGGTGAGCCCCTGTGTTAGGACTACTCCCGGTAAGGTTCACTGTGCGAGTTCTGGAGTGCCATAGAAGGACTTACCTCATTCCATGTACTCAAGACAGTACGACCCTGGTCCAAGGGGACGACTTTACACATTCAATATTGATACAGGATAAGTTAAACTCCAAGTCAGACAAACTAATGAATAATCATAAAGTACGAAGCGGACATTAACAAGTTTTATTACATAAGGCAAAAACTATTCCAGTGAGTCAGATACTCACTGATTAAATATTACAAAGTTTTATACAGATTCCGGGATGGTATTCATCAGATCACGAATGGTATTGCAGGTGTCTTCCATTTGTCACTCACAAAAACATTTCTCCCTCGGCTAACAGGGCATCTATGTCTACCTGTAGCCTAGCGTCTTCCGGAAGATGGATTGCCCCAGATGGAATGATACGATAAGTTTTTTTTGGTGTCTGTGTCTTTTCCTTCGGAACTTGTGCACTCAACGCCTGAGCGGCAAATAACGACGCCTCTAAAGCAGCGATCTCATTTCGGCGTTTCTGATTTCTTTCAGCCCGATAGGGATGCTTTCGTTTTTTCGAAGAGGATGATGTGTCCCTTCGATGACTGACAGAACTGGGTCGATCATTGGTGGACAGTCAAATCCATGATCAGTGCAACTGGTTAAAGGTAACACGTTTGTCCCGTCTTTGATAGGGTATTCTCGTACCCTTCTCCATATTTCGGATTCAGAATATACCTGGTACAGTGCTTCTGATTGAGCCTTAATTGTCAACCTCTGACAACGGCTTTCCTCAGGGAGACTGTCACTGCAGTGCTCCAGTCGCAGTATCTTTGTCTTTTCTTCTTTCATCTCTGGCGGGGAGAACCACGTGCATTCGAGTGTCTCTATACGCTTCTTCAGAACCCCTATATATTCATGCAGTTTCCTGTCTGCATTTTTATCTGCACAAGAAAAGCATGGTTTTGGCCCTTTTGACGGTGAACTTGGTTCACAAATAGCTAAGATCAATTAGGAAGGTTTATCGCAATATATGAAAATTCGTCGCAAAAGGTTATTAGACGTTTTGATAACAATTCCCTTCTCTCTAGCTTGCAAACCACCTTGAAATATTTTACTCATCGTACTACCCAAATCGAATTCCGTCACGGGAATTGAATCGTTAAGGGTGAGATTGGATCAATTAATCTTGTTAGAAAAATTATTAAAACTCAATTTTTACCGAAATTTTACATTTTATTAATTGTAGTCTGAATGATGTGCGCTGAATATATTATTATTGACGGTAAAATTCTACCATTATTAATAATCATTTAAAGGGAACACGGATCTATAAAAGGAAAATTCAGAAATTGCATTACTGTCATTATTATATCAATTTAAACATTGTGTAATGTTTATCCAATTATCTTATTCGCGATTTATTCTAATGGATGTCGTCTTATGATTCCATATGATAAACAATCTTTTAACTGATCTAACGGTATTTACTAGAACTATTCTCGCCTGGTTCTAATTTGTTTATTTCAACTTGGGTAATTATTGTAATAGACAAGGTGACTCTTAGGCTGATGTAGTTGAGAATGACGATGTAAACAAGATTTATCAATTTATTTAAATCAGCGCCTAAGTCTATCTGACTTCGTTTACGTTACTGATTTACGTTACTCATTGGCAAATCTAGAAAGGCGGTATTGGAACAGTATGAACTGTAAATATTTAGATTTCGCTTGGCCGGATGTGTAAAATATTTACACTAATCTTTCGACTATTTGGTGGACGAATGCGAAAATCTACCACAGCGGCAATCGCGGAAAATCAAAATGATGTCACTATTCACATAACGTTCGAATCTATATGCTGAAAAATGGATTTGTGGACTCCTGTGAGAAATCGTAAATCTTATTGCTAGAGATGAAAAAAACGGATAACTGTACA
The DNA here is from genome assembly GCA_959609185.1 of Schmidtea polychroa. NCBI lineage: Eukaryota > Metazoa > Platyhelminthes > Tricladida > Dugesiidae > Schmidtea > Schmidtea polychroa. Next base: position 3,375 of record CAUHTR010006815.1, on the reverse strand, counting down.
TTCGAAGTAATTATGAACTTTTAGGCGAAGTTGGTCGTCCTATAACAGAAGATCTGAAGATGCAAATTCTCCATTTACAATTGGATCGAGCGTTTCTCACTGTACTATTACGACTGACATTTTAATGGCTAAAACTTTCTCTGGAGATTATGCATTTCTCTATCTGCCAAAATGCTCGAAACTTTCAAGACAATGGGTGATTCTCACAACATGCTGTAACCGACGTATCTATTTTGGTTACTCAGAGTTCCCAAACGGCATCGGAGCCAGTCCCGTGAAGAGAAAAGTCATAAAATGTTGCCAAATATAATATTTTATCTAATGAAAATTTATAATGCCATAACAATCAATTACTAATACCAATTCATAAATCAATAAAAAAATATTAATCATTACTTGTTCCTTTCAACTGGTTTTTCAAAACTATTAGACCGAATTGGATATAGTAATCAGTCGGTAATATCCGTAATGCTCTTTAAACGGTTATCGTCAAATAACTTTCCGTTCAGTGAAAAATTCAAGTTCTCAGTAACTAAAATGCTCAGTAGTTCGGTATTGTTCCTTTAATGCTCCGTGAAGTCGATGGCTAAACAGTCCTGATAGTGAGTTTTGTATAGTTCTTGATAGTCGCTGATAAATATGCTCTGTAATGAAGTTTGATTCCTGTAAGGATTTTTAAGAAGTTAAGCTAATGACTTAGTGTTTGCCTTATATAGTATATTTTATCCAATCAGGACTGAGTTATGTTGTGTTTTGTTTATTTTTGTTTATTTCTTATATTTTAATTGTTTTTATTGAGTTATTTATTTGTTTTACTTAATTAATTTATTGCTTTATTTATTTCCTATATTTCTGTGTAATTTTGTGGATTTTCGTTAATAATTTTGTGTGTAATTGCCTGTTTCTAATTTTCTTTCGTTTTTAGTTGATATTTTATGCCCTTATTTTATGTTTTTCGTATTTAGATTTTATTCTTATTTTTATTAATTTTTTTTCTTTTTGTCTTATCGCCCATGGTTAGTATCTTATTTCTTCATACTTGTTTCTGATTCTTGTGATTTTTCTTTTTAGCTGTTTCATTTTTATTCTATTATTTGCTTAAATTTTTTCTTATTAATTCTTTCGACTCTCTTTATTTTAGAGTTTATTTTTACTTAGTCTATTTAATACTGAATTTTTACTTATTCGTTTTTACCTTTGACTTTTCCCACATCCAATTCAGTCTAATACCACACTCTAATTCAGCCCAACAACAGTTTTACTTCATTCGAGTTCGTTTTTGTACTTTTGTGCTTTTCTGTTATATTTGAGTCTAATTTTCATGTGGTACTTCTTGCATCGTGTCTTGTTTTATTTTTTAGTTCAGATGTTTTACTTTCTGTTATTCTTACTTTTAATTATTATTGTTTATTCTATGTTGCATATTTTCTATTTAAATAAACCTAATACTAGGGGTGCGTGTTATGTACCACCACATTTCGTCACATTTTCAAGATTTTTGGGTCTAGAATAAAGTTCTAGCCCAAGAACTGCAAAAGGGTGTAAAAGTTTCTATAAGTACACGTTGGTGTGTACACCAATTGTAGGTGACTCACCATTTATGAAAAAATGAAGTTTGTAAGTTAATCTTTTTAATTTTAGAAATGGGTTTCAAGTAAGTTTTATTAATTTTAAGTAAATTTTAAGGCTTTAATTTTGATTTATATAATTATGAGATCACTATTCAAGTTCATAAATATTACTTTTATTTTTTATTTTAATTTATTTTGTTGGCTTTTAATTTTCAAGTCGGTTCTCTCTGACTCCTCGTGTTCTTATTAAAACAAATAAGTCGAAACCCAACACAGAATAACTTTATTCATTTCAATCAAATTTCAACGTGTCACTCTGTTTGCACCTTTCGCTCAAAATAAATATAATTCGTTAAGAAAGATAACCGGAGGACCAAACACCTTTTCTGATACAAAGATAACACTTTTTCGAATTACTATATTTCTTTTTCTGATCACTGATCGCTTGATTCTCTGAGCGTCTCTTTGTTTCTTCGACCAATTGGCGGCCTGTCTGTTCCTGAGCTCTCTTTTTATATTGTTTCTGAGAGGGCAATTATTTGCAGAATTGCAATTAATTATTTCCCGGGAATATTAACTAAACATTTGAGTGTTTCCAAATAATTTTAAATTTTTTATCCTAGATTGGCGCTCGAAATATTCCTTCTATTATCTGATAGATTGGCCTCACTGCGAATCGGGTCTCCCATGGGCTCAGGCTTTCCATTACAGATTAATTAATTTTTTTTTCTCATTAACTTTCCTTGTGAATCCCCTATTAAATTTTCATTATAATTTCTGAACTCGACTATCGATTTGGCGTTCAACCCGATACCCCGTTCAATATTGATATTTGATTTTTAGTAAGTTTTCAATTTATTTTGCACTTTTATTGATTTTACTAATATTTGTTATGCATTCTTTTTATATATAAATTTTTTTGCTAATCATAGTAAAATTTTGCAAATTATTTTTATTCCATAACTGTTCCACATTAACAGATCCATTGAAATGTTTGTGTTTATGTTTGAAAATTAGTTAAATTATAGTTTTTTAAATAATAGTTTGATCAAAAAGTGAAAAAAATATATACAAAAAATTATTTAACAAAATAAGGGTAATAAATCTATAATTAGAAAATAATCAATTATTGATCAGTGTTTTTTTACATATTTAAATAAATATATAACTTTATTTTGAATAATTATATTACAAATTCTATAAAATATTTTTAAAAATTCTTAAAATTAATAATAAAATTACTTAAAAAGTAATCTTGTTACAGTCAAAAACTACAATTAAAAAATTACATAAAATAAAATAAATTAAACGTGCTCTTAATTAATTTTCGGAAAACGCCTATCAATTGCCGTTTGGTGTATTATAATATGTTTCTATGAAGGTCACTGAGAAACAATAATCATTTTCAAATCGGATTTCTACAACCAATAATTGGTTTGCCAAAATATCGATATTAACAACCATACTTTAAGCCCAATAGTTAGATGATGGAAGTGTAATTGTTTGAATAAAAACTTTAAAAAAGAACAGAAACTTAGTAGATGAATTTTAAAATGAACACACTGTGTTAAAGAAGGGACTGATGACAGCTAAAATGTTTAGATAAATCAAATGAAATATTGTAAATATTGAATTTAGCAGTAAAGAAATTTAGATAAGTTATTGTTATCTTATTAATTGATGTCAAAATTTGTTTTATTGAAGATAATTTTTTGAAGAAAATATTAAAATTTGATCAAAACCCATTTGTTGACTTTATCATGTCGTTAACTGTATTTTCCGGTAATTTTTAATTTATTATTTT
>CAUHTR010006814.1:0-14582 GCA_959609185.1 Schmidtea polychroa | reverse complement strand
TTTTTTTTCTATTTTAATAAAACATATTTTGAATAAAATTAGCTATATGAAATTTTGGGATAACATTTGGGTAAGTAGATTGAAAATTTCGAAGATGAAAGTGGAATAATTATCAATAAATATTTAGAATTCTTACAAAAGTTTCATTTTTGTCACTTTTGTAGAATTCAGCTCTATAGTGGTCTTAGATAATTGATCATATCAAACCTACGGTAATGTACATTCGATCAAGAACAATGCATTGCAAAATTATGGGGTCCTGAAACGCGTACTAAAACTACTTTAAAAATTAATTAATTAAAAACAATTAATAGCATAGTTCTAATGAAATGTATATTATATATATATTTTTTCGTGTGATACTTTTTGTTGATATAACATTTGTTAAAATAGGTTGTTAAATATTCAACTCCCTTTGTCCTTCAAATAAATAAAACTCACAACTTGCCCAATAGAATTGGCCTGGCAACATATTTACCCATATTCAGTTCTTAAACTCGTTGCCTTCAATATATTGCAGTTCTTCATACATGGCAATATGATTCACATTCTGACACATATTACAATTTCAGTTGCTTCCTCTTAATTTTTCTTCAAACATTCATTTTATTCCTTCATATTACTTTCTAATCTTGATTTTCATGAATTTTTATTTTCGAGCGACAATTTTTTTGGGTTCTTACCTGAGGCTTATACCGGGTAATGCGTAATGGCAAGGATTACCACACTTGTGACATTTGAAATACTTGTATTAAGATCTAACATGGACATCTTTATTACATCCGCAGCATTAAACGCGAATCCTGGAAGCAACGCAGGCATGATTTATTGAGTCAAATTCATAAAAGATTGATAGAGACTTCGCCCTGTCTACTAATTGAAACAAAGGAATTGAAGGAGCACCAGGGCTGACACTTATGTGACCTGCTAGATCTTGTGGTAGATTACTTAAAAAATAATCTTAACAGGCTATCTGATTTTTTCTCGGCGATTTCTATCAGCGTTCTGAGATCTTCTAAGTGCACATCCAGATTTTCATTGACACGCCACTGAAATTGCTTCAATTCTACTAGTTCCACCCAGGTATTTTACAAAATACGTTAAGCGCATCTTCTAATAAAATAAAACCTTCTTCCAGCTTATCGAATATTGAATTTGCGTTCCGTTAGCACAAATGATAGAATCACCAAGACTTCTGCTTCCCCAAAGTGCCTAACAGCTTATCTGCTTCCCTTGATAAATTCCCTGGCATAATTCCCGAGAACCTGTATCAACTTTGGCTGCCCAAACAACGCTAATTCCTTCACAACAATTGCAGTTATATGAATTATACATTAGTTAATCAATTCTTTTAATCAATCACTCACATTAATTATTAATTATATTTTATTGATTAGTACACTCTTTCAACTTCTTTTATCTTCATTTCTCTTCTAGACTATTGATCAACTTTATTTTATCATGGAAATTAATTAGATTTATAAATTATTGAACAATTGGGTGAATGAAATGTCACCTTAATGAAAGAGAAAAGAACCCAAAAGACATCAAAGAGAATAAATATCGGCACCATTGATAGCTGAATTGAAGATGACAACATTCACAAGGTTTGTGTGACCAATAATTGCCATTGTCTTCAACTCCACTTCAACAATATCAGAGAGAATGAAGCATTTCAATTTTAGTATTGATAACTTGCACTCCATATCAAGTGATTTGATTTATTAAAACAAACAATGATTACACTGAATTCTCTTTTCAAATCAATCTATGCTAAAGCTTGTCATATACACCTTCATGGTCAATGTTATTACCTAAACTGGAGATATTCAATAAAATGTTTGCTTGGACTGTGCTGATTGGATAAATGCCAACAGCAAATCAATAATCAAGTGCAAGTGCTTTGAATATCCATTGGATAATAAAATAAGGTGCTGAGATACATATAGAATTTGAAGGAGCCACTGCAGCTTGTAGCGATTGGTGTATGGAATTTGGAATATTTACTATAACTAAATGAATTATTATCTTATAAGAAATGTTTCAATAATAAAAACATTTTTCTCAATATTTATTTCAATGGGAAAAATTGTCGAAGGAACGATTTAGTTATCTGTGACAACATTCAATAAAAATTCGTTGACTTTTATTTCCATGACATTTGGAAACCCTTGGAAACCCTTGACCTACATACTTATGTCGATGTTGCAGCACTTCGATTTCCTATAATCCCGTTAAGTAGCTCGCTTGAAAGATTTCTGTAGCTGATGTACGTCCAGATTCAACTAACCTCTTCCTCAGTAATTTTCTAATAATTAGAATTACTTCTTTACTGCAACAGCTTTGAATTATGTGTTGAAAATATACCTTTAGTTACCATTGTACCTCTCCTATGTATTTCATCTAATGGATCACTTTCATTGAAAAAATAACTATCACCAGAAAAAACTGAAAGCCTTCTATACCAAAAACATTTCATATAGTAAAATGGGGAATATAGAATGAGTCTCAATGGACGAGCTGGACAACTAATTCTGGATCCAGATAACAACCAGCAACTGCTTACCCATGAAAAAAGTTTATAGGATAACGTAAAAGGGGTTTATGTTGATTACTTCTGGTGAAATGTAACTTATTTCAGATATACTCACAAGATGGTTAAAAAAAACTTTGTTTACTGCACTTTATTGCTCACGTTTATTTTTATCATAATAATTTGGAATTTGAAATATATTTTATTTACATCGACTTTACTTACTCATTCTTATTATAATAATTCAAATAATAATAATAATTATTATTATAATTTATTATTATTATTATTATTATTATTATTATTATTATTATTTTTATTATTATTATTATTATTATTATTATTATTATTATTATTATTATTATTATTATTATTATTATTATTATATAATTATTATTATTATTATTATTATTATTATTATTATTATTATTATTATTATTATTATTATTATTATTATTATATTATTATTATATTTATTATTATTATTATTATTATTATATTATTATTATTATTATTATTATTATTATTATTATTATTATTATTATAATTTTATTATTATTATTATTATTATTATTATTATTATTATTATTATTATTATTATTATTATTATTATTATTATTATTATTATATTTATATTATTATTATTATTATTATTATTATTATTATTATTATTATTATTATTATTATTATTATTATTATTATTATTATTATTATTATTATTATTATTATTATTATTATTATTATATTATTATTATTATTATTATTATTTTATTATTAATATTATTATTATTATTATTATTATTATTATTATTATTATTATTATTATTATTATTATTTATATTATTATGATATTTATTATTATTAATCGCTATTATTATTATTATTATTATAATCTTTGTATGACTAATATTCATAGTAAAATTGTCAGCGATCCAGTTACAGTTTACACGGTGTCAATTGAAATATTCAAACAAACAAACAAACAAATTAATAAAAAATAGAATAAAAACAAACCATATCAATCACACAGTTCATATATCAGTCACTTACGCGTGCTCCGTTAACGGACATATCATATTTAACATTTTCAGTCACAATAATCGAACCTGAAAAGTTTTTGTAAATTATGATTTATTTTTTAAGAGTTTTTTATTGAGTATTCGAGGCCCCCCCCCGCTAGCAGTTTCTAGTTTCACTTGGAAATTTTTATCCAACATTGAAAAGAATTATAATTATATTCATAATATAAGTTTGTGTGTTTGCAGGATTTGTATAAGGGGGGATCCAGGTTAAGGGCTTTTACCATTTGAAGGAATAAATATCGATTATAATATTTTATACCGAAAATATTGCTTCTGGATTTACAAAACTCCCATTATTATACATTATGGTAAAATGGTTAGGACAGTGCGATTACGCAGATGAAATAATAATCATAATGATAATAATAATAATAATAATAATAATAATAATAATAATAACAATAATAATAATAATAATAATAATAATAATAATAATAATAATAATAATAATAATAATAATAATAATAATAATAATAATAATAATAATAATAATAATAATAATAAATAATTAGTGATGATGATAAATCTTTCAGGCCAAATGTCTGTGAAGTTGAGCAAAGACAAATGATACGTGTCCGACGGACCGTAGAAGTGCCTCAATTGAAGGAAGTAAAAGTATGGAAAGCCAATTGCAGGTTCAAAGGAGATTGGTGTCTTGTACATGAAAACAAGTTAGTTTTGAATATTTTGTGGAATCCTTTTTATTGGGCATAAAGTAAAAAGAAAAAAGCAAGTAATGCATATTGGGATTTCTTATTTCCTCTGAAATTTTCGTTTTTTATTAGAGTTAGAGGAAATAATTTGGGTAATTTCATTAAGAATCTTGCACTTATTCGCACACTCTTTTCACAGATCCTTCAGATAATTCCTTTGGAGTTCTACAAATAGTCTGCGTGAAAATACAGAATCAAGTAATCATTTCATTATATCCCATCCGATCTTCTTTTATGATTAACTAATCATTGTTAAATTGGAATATCTTTGAATGACAGGATCCTTGACGTACGTACCATCAAAATTATCTCCCTTATTGACACAGAAAAGCATATAATTATAAAAGGACATAGAACTCCCATAAATATAAAATATATAATATTAAGAAAATACAATGTACAATTAGAGCTTGGACTCCGCGTTTCCTGGTAGGTTTGTCACAAGATAATCTTTGCATTATTTGCAGAACCTTTGTGGAGAAAACAGAAAATACCCAAATTCAGATGGTTCCAAGTATAAAATATGAATGTTGCGAAGGTTATGCGGAATTGTCCGGATATCGAGGATGTATACCAAGTATATATGTAATATTAGTCTCCTTTATACAATATCCTAATCTAGAATCAAATTGTGAAGCGAGAGTCGAAAAGTATTGTCAGAACGGAGCATTCTGTTATCAAAGTGGGTATAATGCCAAGTGTATTTGTCCCAAAGGATTTTTGGGAACATTCTGTGACAAAGGTGAGCAATAAAATATTTGGCGAAGTTGACATTTTAACAGATCTCAATGAATGTGATGAGAATAATGGAGGCTGTGAAAAGGAATGCTGTAATATCGATGGTGGCTTTTATTGTAAATGCCCTCCAGGATACGAAATGTCAGAAAATGGAAAGAATTGCATAGGTATAGCTTCCTCTTTTTGTCGATGGACATATTTTTACACAAATATAAATAAAATGCTTTATTTAAAATGTCCTATTAAGATTATTGAAATTCTTATTTTTATTCATAATAATATAACTTTAAATATTCAAATATTTTCCCCAATATTTATTATTAAAACAAATTGCTATCTAAAACTTGGAGAAATCAATAATGTATTTTCATATTCTGAGAAATGCGAACATATTACAATCATACAAATACTTTTTAATATATAATATTATAAATTTAGTATACATATTTACATTAACAATAAATACGTTGTAAAATTTATTTAACAAATCGAACATAAAATTATTAATAAAAAGGTAAATTAATAATTAAATAAATACTACCAAATAATACTAATAATAATTTTATTAAGAATATAATTTGCTAAATATTAATTTTGAAATCGAATAACATATATATTATATTGTATTAGCTTTCAATTTGTTCATAATACCGCGCTGAATTTGATAAAATCAATTAATAAAACAAATTTATTACTAAACAAGATTTTGCCTAAATTCAAAAATATCTTGAGCAACGCCATCTTTCAATTTCAACATGCCGCAAACATTGAAATATTTCAATATTTACAAATCAATCGGGAAATACCGTATTAGCCCGAATATAACGCGACAATTTTTAACATTTTATTTTTATTAAATTTTGGTTTAAATTAATTAAATTATTGTCATGAATATAACCTAAGCAACGTTCCCTCTAAGGTGCGCAAGTGCGCAATTGCGCACAGGAATTTTTTAAGTTGCGCATAAGTTTTTCTTCTTAAAAAACAAAGAGGTTTTAGCATGATGAATTTGATTAAAACAAAATTTAGAAATAGATTGGACGTTAATCATTTGAATAACTTAATAAGAATAAAATCACACTTGGTTTCGGAAAATATTATTGATCTGGATAAAGTATACCATTACTGGAAGCACAATAAAGATAGGCGAGAAAAAAAATAATCATGTACTTATATAAAAATAAAATATGATTTTTCAAATAAAAAAAATTCCTAATTGCTTAATTTTTATTTAAAATTTTAATCGTTGCGCAATATTTTTTTTCTGCTCAGCTAAAAAAATAGAGGGAACGATGAACCTAAGTATTACTTTTAATTACCTAAACAAACGCTTATCTGATTGAATTTCCTTTTATTTTAATTTTTTTATGAGTATTTTTTCTCTAAATTCGGGGTCGCGTTATATTCGGGGTAATAGGTAATTGTTGATTAGGATTAATTTGTGAAATAATATCATTTTACTCAATATTATTGGAGAAAAGGTGCGGGTTATACTCTGGATTTTATAATATATAACAAGGGAGGGATTTTTAAGTTAAAAGTTCCCCAGTGGCTAAATTATGCTAGAACTTACTATAGGAATCAATTCTTACAGATTTGTATAACACTTATTAGATAATGACACCGACAAATCGTTAATGAAGATCTGCACTATTGATCTAGTGACGAACAGTAAAGACGATCAACAGATCACATTTTTTGGGTAAATAATTTTTTTATATTGTAGCCGTTGACATTATTGGTTTATACGAGATAGAGCGACTTTGTTTATAGAAGGCAAAATATCGCGTAAGTAGTGATACGCCCATAACCGAGAATGTAAAGTTTAATCATCTGGTAAAGTTGGAATATTAGGGAAAATACTCCTTTTTCATAAAAATCAGAAATCCTCCCATCGACCTTCAGCTTGCACTGAATCACGACTTATTTCGTCTTTGCCTTCCTATAAATCCATACTAAATTTTTCTTGTCTTTTTAACCATCAAACCACCACGAAATCCACAATCACATTTTAACCAAGTGTTTATCTCTGTGACAAGTGCAATTTCTATACAAAACGTCGTAGTGAATCAACTTGAATTATGATTTGTTGAATGTCACTCGTTAAAGGACTGAAGTTGCAACTTTTGACCACCTTCTCATTTATCACCAGCCTCCACAACTATATTATAAACAATGAATCTATAATTGAAGATAATAATTATTAACATTTATGACAATAAATAGGTTTGTTCTTGTGTTCACTACAGACGAACTTGCACCAAGAACTGCATTGAAGGTGTGAAGATCTCTTACAACTCAGCATATCAAAATAAATAAATAAATGAATACCAATTGGTCTTTCTTCTACAAGTGAAATCCTAAATCCATGAAACCAATGTATCTACTCCACGTTTTCCCATATTGTAATCGAGTATAACTTGTGGTATTTTGTCCTCACGATTTGACATAGAATTTCCTGTGTGAAAAGCTCATAATAACATTATTGGCTTTTCGGGGACATGACACCAACGTAATTTTGTTCTCGTGATTCCAAGGGAAACGTGTATTGAGCACCTCTGGAACATGAATTGTGTTCATACATCTTGACGTACATATGGTTTTTATCAGTGGTTGTCAAACATTTCGACAATAAATTCAACAGAAAAATGAGAATTGTTATATGGCTCTTCTAATTTCTCAACAATTGACTGACTAAGTCCAACTATTCTTTCAACATTACGCCCGGAGTAAATGAATGAATTCAATGCATAGCCATTACTAGAATCACAAAGCTAAAGGATTTTCACTCCATATTTGGCTGGCTTTGTAGGCATGATGTATGTACGACCAGGTGTGTATCCACGACATCACGATATGATTGGTTACTATGTTTGAAGAATGATATAAGTTGTACAGCTTTTATGTCATACTGAGATTTCTCTTCGCGCTTGGTAAGTATACAACATTGTTAATTCAACTCTATTAGATACTCTCCCTGGAACACTGGAAATCACATCACTTGCAAATTAGCTAAATCACAGAAAAAATATCTGCAAACTTGTAAGCATGGCGTATAAAAATCATATTCGCATCTGGAGACACCATCTATACTCAGAAACGGTTTACAATAATATGCAATAGAGTTGAATCAGTAATATTGATTACTTACCTGGTGCGAAGAGAAATCGTCGCGTCTCCTGCATAGTACTGATGAAAGCCAAAAGCTCGAAACTCGCCTACTATTGGGATTTGCACTCGGTATCAAAAAGCCTGTAATGTTTATATTATTTTAATGTTAGACATCCGTAAAAAATATTTTACACCATTATAATATTAATTTATTTTAATATAAAATAATATTTGTTTGTTTCTATTAACTTAAACAAATTTAATTTGATCATCAAATACTGGGAAAAGGCGGTGCAGGAAATTTCTGCTAAATATAAAACAAAATATTGATCGGTAGTATGAAAAGAAAATGTAGATAAAAAGAATTTCAAATGAAATTAGGTCAACAGTGAAAATGATAAAATGTTTACAGATAGGAATATTGTTGTAAAATTTATGGTTATAATTACTATTTCACTGACATTTAACATCGGGTTTTTTAGGATATTTTAATGGCTAGTGATAGAATGGCTTGATGAAGCCATTTTCCTGCATTTTTTATATTATAGAAATATTTCTCTATATGAAGGTGGGTCGAAGAGGGTGAAAGGTTGAATATATGTCATTTGTCCAGTAAAGCATGGGCATAGATAAATCACATCTACTTAAGTGTTGCAAATCAAGTAGGTAAAAAAAATTTCCAACTATTTTGAAAATTGATAATCAGAGGTCAGAGGTCAAATTGTTTTAAAAAATTTAGAGATGGAGGTGAAATAAAGTTTTTGGAAACGACTTTGTTTATAAATTTAAATGAATATCAAACCTCATAAAACATTTGTATATAAATTGTATGATAAAGAAAAACGGAGACTTCCGCTCCGGACGACCGGCTGACCCAGCATCAGTGGGGGGCAAGTAATGACATTTGCTGTATTAATCTAATCCAACATTCAGATATCAATGAATGCATAAAAAATCGGACCGACTGCTCACACGAATGTGTCAATTTGCCTGGAGGGTTCAGATGTCAATGTCCATCTAATATGATTCTTGGTCCAGATAGAATCAACTGCATTCCATGTAGGTCTACATTATTTTTAATTGATGATAAGATAGGTCGGTTTCATTTGACTCATTTGTACAAAAACATATATATTTGTTATTTGCTATTTACAAATGGTGCATAGCCTGGCCATATCTACCAACCATGACCTTATTCATTCATACAGCTGATAATAACGTTATTCATAATTCCAGTTATTCACCCCTGTGACAGTGCAAACAAGGGCGGCTGTGCTCATCATTGCGTCAAACTCAGTGATATGCGATTCATTTGCTCATGTTCTGATGGCTATATCCTTGACTCGGACAGGAGGAGTTGCTCAGGTTCGGTATAATTTTGTTAATAAATCACTTTCTTGATCAGAAATTGAATTATTTCTATAGTCAATAATTTTTAAAATATAAAATACTCATGTTAGGCGATTTTTCACAGCTCTTTTAGACAAACCCGTAATTCATAAGTATGTCACCCCTTCCCCTGTCCATAGGGGAGGCTCACTAACTCACAAATATATCGACCAATATATATTTCCGAGACAACCATTAATATGATGCCATCTTATCTCCATCACCCATTGGCACCTTAGAGGTCAACCAAACCTTATAGGAGAAAGAATTTCTTTCATATATGAATAACATATACTCATTCTACACGAAAATAAATATATGCCAATGGTTCCGTTCCAAATTTACACTCAGAGGATAAATATCGCTTCTTCCTTAGATGTATGACAAAGCAAACGGACGGCAGAAAGTAAATGCTTCCTGAATAGGGTCGTCAATTGAGCCTTAGTATATAATATTTGCATTGATATATTAGCAATGAACGTATTTGTTCCTCAAGCTCAAAGCTTAAACCGGTTTTATGATTGTGCAGCTCTGCCACTAGAAGAAGCGAAAAAGACAAGTTAAAATAATATCCATATACAGTTATTCTTGCATCTCTCATTATTTCCATATCATTGAGAGGCAGTCACGACTGATGCTTTCTGTGGCTAGTAATTGTATTGATATAGGAGCTTCACTCTGCCTATCCTCCATATCCTTAAATTCAGGAGACTAGACTACCAAAACTTTTAATGTTCTTGATTGCTGGGCAGTGAAAACCTGCCTGAATTACAAAAATATGAACAGTTAACAGTATCTGTTAATATGTTATTGTAAATTATGCCCCCCTACTAATCTCTATAAAACAACAACTAAATTCGTTATTTATTATTATTATAATAATAATTATTATTATTAATATTATTATTGTAGTAGATTGTTATATTTTTATTGTTATTATGGTTTACAACAAAATCTCAATTAAGTTTTTTTTAACGACCATATGCCTCCCGGTAGTGTCGGAGAAATGAAATGTTCAACAAAAAACTATATTGAGATAATTTACTATAGTAAATTATCGCTATAGGGAAAACACAAAATAAAAAATCGAAAAAAAACTAAGCAAAATCAAAAATGTGATAATCTAAAGTTTCAACACGGATTAAAAAGATTCAAGTTCTAATACAGAAAATCCAGATTTCAATATAAACCGAAGATTCCTTCAACATCAATATAGCACCTACTACAATTAACAGATGAAAGCGCTATTTATTATTATTGTTTAATAAATTTTGTAATTTTTAGTTTATTGTTGATTTGTTATTTTATTATCATTATTTATAATTCGTCTGCATCTCACATTACACACATTCACCCCAGCTATCCCGAGGCAGTTCTTTTTACAGGTGACTCTGCTGGCTCTCACATATTTCCTACAAATCATAAGTAACAACTAAAACATATAAATACAGTTATTTAAACACATAACAATATAACCTTAACCGATCACAACAATTATTATTATTATTATTGAATTTATTAAAAAGAGCTTAAAGACTATAATCATTAATATTACTGATTTATAATCTTCAAGCTCTTTAATAAATTCTATGGAAAAAAAATCAGTGGTGAAATTGGAAAAAAAGTTCTTAAAATTCTTATTATTATTACTACTACTATTGTTATTATTGTTATAGCTGTAATTACAAATTAGTGATTAATTAACTAATTAAATGAGCTTAGTAAATGTGAATCAATAACTATTATGTCATCACATTTGGCATTTTAATGAATCACACAAGAACAATAGCAACAGTAAATAATGAATTATAATTTTATTTACTTTTAATATTAAGATTCTCAAATGAATAATAATAATAATATTAGTAATAATAATAATAATAATAATAATAATAATAATAATAATAATAATAATAATAATAATAATAATAATAATAATAATAATAATAATAATAATAAAATAATCAAATAAAGAAGGCAAAGTTTTTATAATAGAAAATCGCCAACTAAGTATATTAAAATATAACATTGCTATACAATTTGACCGTTAACAGTCTCCTTCAGACTAACAACTAAATGAAAATAAAAATATTCAAACAAATTAATCAATAATAATCGTAATCAAATTGTATCAAACTAAAAAAAATTTTAATAAAATTTTTTCTTTTTTTGAAAATAAAAAACTTTTTCTTTAAAGATCAAAAATATTATTATTTAAAAAAACGCACAAAATTGTTAACATTCTTATACAAGTTTCCTTTAAAATTAATATATAAAATCAAGTTCAATTTGAATTTTAAAATTTGTTTTCATACAAAAAATTTAACAAGCAATAACATTATCCCAAATAATAAATATACAACTTTAAATTATTAAAATATTTTCAAAATCACTGTTGAACGTTGAATATTAATAATAGGAATTAAAGATCTAATTAGTAACGCCTCAAAATTACTCAAAATGTTCACCAAAATCTTAAATCAGCAATACTTATTTTTTTACAGATACACTTCCTAAAATGATCACTGATGTTTGTCAGTCCATTTCATCGGCAATGCTCAAGAATTTGAGTGCAGAGATGACGGGAAATTGAAAAATTGTAATTGTAATAATAAAATAATATAATAATAATAATAATAATAATAATAATAATAATAATAATAATAATAATAAATAATAATAATAATAATAATAATAATAATAATAATAATAATAATAAATAATAATAATAATAATAATAATAATAATAATAATAATAATAATAATAATAATAATAATAAATAATAATAATAATAAATAATAAATAATAATAATAATAATAATAATAATAATAATAATAATAATAATAATAATAATAATAATAATAATAATAATAATATAATAATAATAAAATGATGCTTATTGATAGTTGTGGATCTATGCAAGGACAATAATGGTGGATGCAGTCAACTGTGCCAGTCCGATCCGTCAATGTCAGTAATAACATGTAAATGCCGTCCGGGTTACGCAATAGATATAAATGATGTAAAGCAATGTAAAGGTACAATGAAATTATTTATATTGAAATTAAATATAACTACATGTCATTAAAAAATATATAATAAAAATTAATATTTTATTTTTTTTGAATTTGTTCCAAACTTTACAAGTCATGAGTTGATATATCACATAGGATATAAGAGATCAACTTCTTCATAAATTTCCTATTTGAGTAAACAGGACTTATTTTAAGATAACAATATTAATATAGGAAAACTTCTCTATCCGCACCACTTATATGCCATTCAAATCAACTCGACACCCCCCCCCATTAAGAGATAATTAGTAATTAGCAAAATTAGTAATCTGAAGCAATTATTTGATTTTAATGTTTTCTTTGTAAACGGTTAAAGAAAATCAAATTATTCAAATTATTCAAAATATATCAAATTATTAAATAAAAATTTGATATTCGTGAATTTTTACTTTAGAAAGGTATTATATTAAATATTCTTTATTTATATTACATAAATATTATAATCTGGAAATTATTAAAAAATGAAATAAGTTTTTATAATAATAATACAAAATTTTTGTCAGCCTAAGGGTAAATCCAGGCCTGACTACATTATTATTATTATTATTATTATTATTATTATTATTATTATTATTATTATTATTATTATTATTATTATTATTATTATTATTATTATTATTATTATTATTATTATTATTATTATTATTATTATTATTATTATTATTATTATTATTATTATTATTATTATTATTATTATTATTATTATTATTATTATTATTATTATTATTATTATTATTATTATTATTATTATTATTATTATTATTATTATTAGTATTATTATTATTATCATTATTATTATTATACTATGAAATATTTCCAGACATCAATGAATGTAATATCAAAAATGGAGGATGTGAACATATCTGCCTAAATGTCGAAGGTTCTTTCATTTGTGACTGTCATCCAGGATGGCAAATTGGACATGATCACAAATCGTGCTATAGTATGATCTTGTAAATTTTAAATTAAAATTATGAAAATCAGAAGTGGACATGGAACTGACAGACCCATGCAAATATGGAAATGGAGGATGTACCCAATTCTGTAATTCGTCAGCAAATAAACGGGCAATATGTTCGTGTTTGCCCGGCTTTAAACTTGAAGCAGACGGCTTGACATGCAGTGGTAAGTATAATTCAGTGAAAACTTATTTCAATGCCTATTACGTATTTGAATGCAGATGAGGATGAATGCATCAGTGGGAACCATAAATGTATCCCCCCTGCTACATGTGTCAATGATTTGGGCTCATATTTATGTACGTGTCCAGTTGGATATCATCAGAAAAAAGATAAAATCTCTTGTGAAGGTGAAGTAGTCTAATTAAAGTAAACTAAAGTTTATATAATTTATCTAATAGATATAGATGAATGTCTCGACTATGCCGGCGGTTGCGGATACAAATGTGTCAATACCGATGGCTCTTACAGATGCGTTTGTCCAAATGGTGAAACCCTTGGAAAAGATAACAAAACTTGTCTTAGTAAATTTCATATTAATCAAATTAATTTAAAACGTTTATTGAAATATTTCCATTGTACGTGTTAGTATGTACTGTTTAGTAGTTTCTAATAAAAATATATTGTGTCAATAAAATAATTAAGGGTGCCGAAACAATCTTTGCATCTGGTCGCCATAACTTCTAGACCGGCACTAATATCTTGTAAGAACATTCCATTCTTCCTATTGAAGAATTTACTATTTCTATTAATTCTTAGTAATATGTAATTATAGAATATAGTCAATAATGCAACTTCATATATACTTTATCATCCTTTCTATTTTTAGACTATCGATCAATATTTTGTTTTACATTCAATTCAAATTTTCATTTGTCTTTTGATCA
Source organism: Schmidtea polychroa (assembly GCA_959609185.1). Lineage (NCBI taxonomy): Eukaryota > Metazoa > Platyhelminthes > Tricladida > Dugesiidae > Schmidtea > Schmidtea polychroa. The sequence continues at coordinate 94 of CAUHTR010006814.1, read as the reverse complement.
ATTTAATTCAGCCATTATAATGTATCAAAAATTTTGTTAATTTTTATTTTTTTAAAATGACGGTGACGGGTACAAGGTAAAAATTTTGCTACCC
>CAUHTR010006811.1:0-14592 GCA_959609185.1 Schmidtea polychroa | reverse complement strand
ATCAATATTTCTCTTACATTAATTTAACTCAATCCCTATTTGGAATCAAAAGTAGGAAACAAATAATTTGATAAAAAAAACAAAAAAATATTGTCAAGAAGTGAAGACGCGTTTTTTAGAAAATCGAAATTAAATAAAAATATTTTATATCAATATCTTTTAATTTTTAATTGAAATAAAAATTTTACCGTCGATCAATTAAAAAAATATGCAAATATTTATCTTTAAACCTGTTATATTGGTCATAATTTGGAGAACCGGGGCAACTGGCCTCTTTCCATTATGATCGACATTGACTATATACCTTCTCAATAACGCGCCTATAATTATTTCAACGAGCCTATTTCAAATGTGTTCAATTTACAATGTGCAATCCAAACATCGTGCTTATAGTGGCAGCGAAAATAATTATACACTCACTAAAATCCAATTTTCATTATTTATTGTACAAATATATTTATGTATTAAGAACTGTAACTGATAGATCCCTAGAATAAATTTTCCATTCAAGATAAAGGAGGATATATGACCTGCTTCCGCTATTTGTTTCCGTCCCTAATGAAAGATAAGAGATGAATTATAAAAGATCTCATTCTGAATTGGTGACCCATTTAACCTTGAACAAGGATTAAAATGACTACTTTCTACCAGATTGAATCAGCAGTTGAATCATTTAAGCACAACATTTTTCTGCTTGAATCAAATGAAACAGTGAAATTAATTTGTATTGGTTGATTGAATTTCACAAGGTCCAATCCCACCTGCCCTCCAGTCACCCCCCTACTTGGTCGTACTTGGTCCATTTTCAATGCTGATATTTCAAATATTAACTGATTTATCGGGTTGCCTTCTCTGCATATATCTAGAGTCGGGGAATTCTCACAGCTTTGAAAGTATTTTGTTGATGGAGATGATGTAACGGTTTTACAGAGTCATTTATACGGATGATGTAATGTGAATGAACAGTTGTTATGGCGTATGTGCTATTGTATGGAATTTTACAGAGATTTCACAGAATGATAGCTCCCGCCAGCTTTGAGTCACATTTAGAATGGAATTCAATCCAAATTCACACAAAAGCTGGGTTTGATCGTCTCTTACATTTATCATTTGAAGGTTTGTTTTCAGGCTTTCACAACAACGCCTCGCTCAAATAAGGTTTTGATATCTTATATGAACCATAGCTAGCATGAAATATGCTACCAGACTAATTGATAAGATCATAAAGGGGACAAGTTTTACAAGTTGGTCGTTTCTTTACTGTGACAAGAGCAAATATTGGGACTGGGCATCTTAGCAGTTAAGTTCATAAACCATTGGGTGAAAAGATTAGGAGTACAAGGGTAAGTAAAAGTATACGCCCGAATTCCTGAAGTCATTAAATAGAAAAATGAAAGAAAAAGTAAAGAATTCATGGCAAATATCAAAACGCCTGAGGCATCTTGCTACTCATATTATGAAACAAAGAATGAACACTTTCGAAATCCTGCAATTCTAAACTCAACCTTTTCAAGTGCCGGAGCGTATCTATCATTGACGTGCTTGCTAGGATGTTTATGACGCAAATAATAATAAAAGATTAAAGAATTAATTATTAGTAAATTAATTTCGCATTTCATATTGCATTATCAACAATGCGTAACTGATCAGATCAGTCATGGATACGCATGATTAAACAATTATTATTATTATTATTATTATTATTATTATTATTATTATTATTATTATTATTGTTATTATTACTATAATTATGATAATAATAATAATTAATATAATTTAATTAGCATAATGAATGAAAAGACCTCCAAGTGTATATGATGTGTATGATATATATATATATATATATATATTCATGTATTGCAAGTATCACAGATCCAGATCATAAAAACATAAATAATACACTGATCCAAACTCACCATTATACGGTGAGAATAAGTTGATAAAAAATATTATAACCCTAAATATCATATAATATATCTCATTATATACAATAATTCTAATATCCTTTCATCATTAATATATGCCCAACAATGTGTTGAGCTCCTGTAGATCATCTTTTGAAGTAGGAAATAAATCATATTCGGTTTGGTAAACCATGGACTTGAAATCTTCGTTGTCAATGATCTCTTCTCCATCAAGGAGCATCGGACTAGCAAGAATATCACCGAGATTGTCATCCTCAAATGTGCTGAGAGAAATCTCATTACTATTTGGAGGACATTGGGAAAGATATGGAAATGAATCACTAGAGGAATTATCCATTGAAGAGAAGTCGAGGTCATTTTTATAAGCAGAAGGGTCGTCAAATAGCAGTAATTCTTCGTACTGATTGAAATGATTGTTTTCATCAAATTTGATGTTGCTCATTGGTCTTGGAGGGGTCTCCTTTAAGCATTCCAATGCATCCCAGTTTTCTGGAATAGTTATTACTGGAGACTTTCTAGGTCGTTTGACTGGATTCTGATTGCTAGTAATTGGCCGCGAATACTCTTGGATTGTAAAGGTATTCATTTGATTGCTATTGCTGGAGGTGGTCACTGTAGGGGGGTAGCCGGCCATTTGTCGATAATTGGAAATTATTGGCAGTTTCTCTGTTTTGATCGGCATGATTGAATGGCTCGAAGGGTTATATTTGATCTTTGATAAATTCTGATCCAATTCTTTGATATTATCTGGATTCATTCTCCAAAATCCACCCTTTCCAGGCTCATCTTTTCTCCTTGGAACCTTTTGAAAGTATTTATTCATCGACAAGTTATGCCTGACTGAATTCTATATGGAATGGAAAGTCAAATGATTCACAACAACAAGTTCATTTACCTGCCAACTGGAATCTGAATAGCGATAAGTATGCGAAATTGTCCGAGATCCATCCGTAAATGTCCGACAATGTGATTTTCGGTTTCCCGAGTTCTTTCATGGCCCAAGAAATCAAAACAGCAAACGTAAAGGTTGGCTTCAAGTTTGGATTGTTCTTATAATCAGGTTTTTCAAATGACAACTGCTCGTTGGAAATCATTGGAAAGGAGGAGGCTGAGGAGTCGTGTTGATGGGATAAATGATTCTGATGCCTGAATGCATGATAGTTCCTTGGTTGATAATTGTTTGATACTAACCGATCTTTAGGATATGCAAGGGGTACATTAGACATTTGCTCATTAATCTTCATTGGATTCACATTCTACAATCCACCAATAACCAATGAAATATTAAACAAAACAAAACAAAGATCAAATACATGAAGCCAGTTCAAATTGGTAAGAGAATCATCAAATCCTGACTCATTTCCAGCTTGTTCTGACCAATTTTTATGAAAGGTATTCGCCAAGATCTCGCAACTCATTTGTGAAAAGGAATACTTTTGTCGATTAATGCTTCGATTGGATTCATTGGATCCTGTTGAAGTGGTTGAGGAAGCTGAGGATCGACGGTCAGGACATTGATACTTGCTATAAGCATTTGGTTCCAATTCCTCTCTACTCCGCCCCATTCCATAACTGAGGCAATGCTGCAACATGAATTCGATTGGAATCCTTGACTTAGTTCTCAATGATAACGATTCTGTGGAAGGTGATGATAAATCTGTCGAGTTCTCTTTGATACGACTCTAACAGTTGCTTTCTATGATAATTATTCAAATTCAAGAAAAAACGCTAAAAATTTTGCATTTAAACAATTTCTACTGATTCAAAAGGTGCTCCACATGGATTATTTGTAGATATTACAACGGGCACACAAGCACCAGATTCACTGTGTGTATCGGTGCAATGACAATTGCAGACATTCACATTCTCTCGCTCTGTGCTACTGTGCATGCACACCGGCACGATTCATACACACCGTCACGATTCATACACACCGTCACGATGCTGCTGCCATCATTGGTGCTGGTTCTGTAATAGAATTATTAATTACTTCATGTACTACTCAATACCGTGATAATAAATGATAATAAATAATTGCAAATAATAATTAATAATAATTAATAATAATAATAAATAATAATAATAATAATAATAATAATAATAATAATAATAATAATAATAATAATAATAATAATAATAATAATAATAATAATAATAATAATAATAATAATAATAATAATAATAATAATAATAATAATAATAATAATAATAATAATAATAATAATAATAATAATAATAATAATAATAATAATAATAATAATAATAATAATAATAATAATAATAATAATAATAATAATAATAATAATAATAATAATAATAATAATAATAATAATAATAATAATAATAATAATAATAATAATAATAATAATAATAATAATAATAATAATAATAATAATAATAATAATAATAATAATAATAATAATAATAATAATAATAATAATAATAATAATAATAATAATAATAATAATAATAATAATAATAATAATAATAATAATAATAATAATAATAATAATAATAATAATAATAATAATAATAATAATAATAATAATAATAATAATAATAATAATAATAATAATAATAATAATAATAATAATAATAATAATAATAATAATAATAATAATAATAATAATAATAATAATAATAATAATAATAATAATAATAATAATAATAATAATAATAATAATAATAATAATAATAATATTAATAATAATAATAATAATAACAATAATAATAACAATAACAATAATAATATCTTTTTTATTGTATTAATGTTTAATTTAATTTTGATTGTTTCTGTAATAATTTCTATTATTATTATTATTATTATTATTATTTGCGAAGACAAAAAGTAAAACAATCACTGATCAAAATGATAAAATAATAGATTCTAGAAGGGGCTATTATATAATCATTCGAACGAATTAGATATAATCTCGGTTCACTAGCAATGAATCATTTGATGATCAACTGAATAAACAAATGAAAGCGCAATTTCTTGACCATGGAATTACTTGACCCTTCTGAAGATGGGTTAAGTCAGGTTGAATAGGTTGTCATCCATCCCCTCGTACTGCTTAGTAGCATTCACAAGCATATTCACTACAATTACAGTTTGCTTGGGTCGCTGCAGCAAATCATCAAATGACAAGTTCAAACAAATAAACGTGCAAAATGACCCCCCTCCCTCCTTCCCATAATATTGCATAATAAATTATAGAATAAGCTCTGATCTTGTCTGATTTCCACTTTCTCTTTGAACCAGGAGTATTCTTTAGGTTACAAATGTCTCTCCTTGTCATTAAAGGCCACGATAAAGGTGAATGTATTAGCCATGTCGACCAACCTTGCCCATTGGGTTCATATAGCATCAAACATCGAACCCCAGGAAAAGGTGCGCAATACCATTTAATTGAAACAAAAAATGAATAATCGAATTCCAAATAAAATAACAATTGTTGACAAATAAATAAAAGCATTTCCTGCCAATCTTATTATATCTCGGTGTTGCTGGGTTTTCTTATTGTCTTATGGTAGTTTTATGACTACCTAATAAGTCTCACCGTATTTATATGGGGCTGTTTCGGTCACATATTTTGGATCCTTACCAATGCTTGATGATCTCCTTTATACTTGATCCGAACCGGATGATAGTTGACTTAGTAAGGTAATCGAATGCGGATGAGGATTGCACAGTAAATAGGATGGCATTTGAGCTTTATAAAGCGTCTTGTCGTTGTTGTCGTTTCGTTTAAATCTTATCGAATAGTTGCACAGGTAAATGGGTAAGTAATTGACATCTAAGATTTATTGTTTATAAAGCTCGTTAATATTTCCTTTTTTTATTTTTACCCCCCCCCCAGGAATTTCTCCATATCATATTGTAGTTTATTTAATTTGTACCAATTTTACTTTCAATAAAGGAGGGTGATGATGAGTGTAACAAGCGGACTTGAAAGGATTTGCCAAGATAAGAAGCTATCAACTCCATGGACATCATCATGTACAGAAGGACATGCTAGGATCCAAGAGTTTGGTCCTGGCACCCGGAGAGATAGTAGAATAAAAAATATGTGCAAAATGTCCAAATAATTGATCTATTGGAATTTGATCAATATTTGCACATTTAAATCGTTGGTAGATAAAATACGGTAGTAAGTAAAAAACAAACAAAAATAGATTTAAATTGAATTTCTGATTGAATGCCAACTGGAGGCCATGAAGAAGCTGACTAGCAGCAGTACAGCAGCAGTACAGCAGCAGCAACAGATAAATGAGAGAAGAGGTCAGTAAACAGAACTAAAATAATAAATATAAGATCTCTGTATTGGAATTATCAATATTTATCAAGTGCCTATGAGTGCAAAGTTCTGTAAATAGACCTGGACACGCTAATACGTAAGCATGCAAAGACAATCAAACGCAGCACAATGTACATTGACGTACATAATGAATGGCATCATTACAGAAGGGGTGACAAGAGAGGCCAAGCAAGTGAGATGAGAAGGTGGCAGCGAGTCTGAGAGAAAAGCTCCACTGTGTGCCATTCAAATGTGCCAATGTGCAGATCAGGTAGCAAGTATTGAACAATGAAGATCAAGAGTTGAGCACGTCAACAATCACCTAAATGGCATTTGAAATTTATTTTTTTTTAATAGCTCTAGAAAGTACAATAAACGAAGTGCGATGTCAATTTAATGTGCCATAATTATTATCACTTTCACTGCAGGGGTTTTATAAAGCCTTTATTACTTTTATTATTATTATTATTATTATTATTATTATTATTATTATTATTATTATTATTATTATTATTATTATTATTATTGATTATTATTATTATTATTATTATTATTGATTATTATTATTATTGATTATTATTATTATTGATTATTGATTATTATTATTATTATTATTATTATTATTATTATTATTATTATTATTATTATTATTATTATTATTATTATTATTATTATTATTATTATTATTATTATTATTATTATTATTATTATTATTATTATTATTATTATTGTTATTATTACTATAATTATGATTATAATAATAATTAATATAATTTAATTTGCGCACCAACTGCTCACAGGTTCACGCAAGGAGGGGTTGTAAAGGCATTCATGGCAAGGAGGTGAAAGGGCAGCATGGGGATTAGGATGAAAATTATCAAAGAAATCTAACCAATACATGAAGGGTGATTCATAATGATCTTCTATGATCAAGCAATTTCATTCCATTAAGGTTATTAGTGATCCAAAATATCATGGAATATATAATGGATCACAGTACAAGGTGGAGGGCAAAGGTGCTTTTGTGAACCATGTACACACAATAAATAAGTTTATTATTATTATTATTATTATTATTATTATTATTATTATTATTATTATTATTATTATTATTATTATTATTATTATTATTATTATTATTATTATTATTATTATTATTATTATTATTATTATTATTATTATTATTATTATTATTATTATTATTATTATTATTATTATTATTATTATTGTTATTATTATTATTATTATTATTATTATTATTATTATTATTATTATTATTATTATTATTATTATTATTATTATTATTATTATTATTATTATTATTATTATTATTATTATTATCATTATTATTAATATTTAAAATAAAACGTGACTGAATAGTTCAAAAATATTTACTTTCCAATTCACTCATCCATGATATCCAAATCCAACCTGAAATTGAGACCATTAACCGGAACACCTTTATTACATCATATAGTCACCTATGAGGGCATCGGCACTTACAACGGTCATAAAGTGAAATTGTAGAGGTTGGCAGCACTTGAAAATTACAATAGAAAAATTCAACTGTAAAAGTTAGTCATAAAAAGTTGGTCACAGTAAGCTCATAGGTGGAACACGCAGAATGGTACCTTATTCATTGCTGGCCATGAATCTAATTTTTACAAATGACCAAAACCCAGTGAGACCCTTCTAGCACATGGTCAATGTTGGGACTGCAATGAATGGTGATTGGGTCGTCTAAGTAATAAATATAAATATTTTTTATTTATTTTGGAAATATTAGTTGGGAGGGGGTGCATTTCTCTTACTGCTTTTGAATATAAACCCTTACTAAATTCTATTTACTGACCTATTTGACTCGTTAGTTATGACCTTTTCAGATACATTTGACTCTGGTTGGTGTCAAGATCTGCTAATTAGGTCCAAGGAGCGTTTTGATGAACGGCAATTAAGATGTTATGTGTACTGAATATTGGTGGCATTTGGCCTGCGTTACCATCTATTAATAATGAATCTGTCAAATTATATTCATTCATAAATGAAATGTTTTGATTCTATTTCAATTGTTATATGATGGTTATGACCAATTTTATGTAATGGGAGAGTGACTGAAGGGTGTGAGAGAGGGAGAGGGAGAGGGATAGGGCGAGTGAGAGGGAGAGGGAGAGGGAGAGGGAGAGGGAGAGCATATCAGACGCCCTGAGACCTTAGGCACCATTCATATAGAGTACCAAGCACTGCTTTTGGTATCAGAAATCTGTAAACCTGCGTTACTAAAATATTTGCCTTATTTATGATAAAGGTCTTGATAGCTTTCCTAGATAATTAAACACCATTCAAGGATTTTCGGAAATATTTCCATTGAATGTGTTATACCAGAAAACCTGATCCTTGTAATTACAAAACGTATTTTATTTTAAATAGGTAAATATTTGGCCCTTGGAACATAGATATAAGCCCTCTCTCACTCTGAGGTAGATGAATTTTGATAGTAAGTACAACGATGCAAATCAGATCTTCATGGATCCAATTCTTGTGAATATTAACCATAAGGAGGTCATTCTTTAGGCTCACATCAAAAATGCTATGTTGTTGGGGACGCGGAGAAACAAAGAAGATTATGTAAAATAATTTCCCCGTCATCTCACTAACGTCCATAAAGTCGTTTAAGAACCCCTCGTCGTAAACTTTATTCAAAAATCTAAGGGAAATTTACTGCAATTCATTTCTCTTCATTTGTTTTCAGGCAATAAATCTACATTTTTATTCATTTGACAGAAGGTTTCCACATAACCTTCATCAAATCAATTTGAATAAAGGTTTAGGAGGTCAACACTTATTGAAAAGGTATTTGTATCTCCTCTCCTAGCACCAGAAACCTTTCAATTGATATCCATTTCCAAGTTCGCTACGAAGATTTTATCACTCTTTAGAAGTACATGTGTATGTTGAGGATGGCTAAATGATTGGAAGAAAATAGAAACAAAATAAAGGACAGCTTGTTATTGGATGCTTAAAAAAGAAGCGAGAAAACGAAATAAGAGAATAACAAAAATCAATATAATAGAACAATAAAATACAACAAGGTCGTCATTAATTAATAATTTCAGCATAAAAAGGAAAACTAAAATAGAAAACAAATTAGAAAGGGATCACTGGGAAAGCCGAGAGATGGCGTCAGAGATAGTAAAAGACCTGAAGATCACCAAAGGTTATGTACAGGAAGAAAGAACCTAAGCGAAGTCAATATAAGTAAGTACCATTAGATTGCCGGCTATAAAAGGAATCACAACTCTGAATCAACGGACAGAATTTCTAAAGGACATAAGTTGAAAAGAAAAAGGAAAACAGAATTTAAAAAGAAATTGGAAAGAAAAGAAGAAAACAGAAATAAAACGAAACCTATCGGAGAAACAATTTCAAACAAATTAATGCTGTTATGTAGATTCAATTAAAGCTAAGAAAGCAACTGGATCGAATTGTAAACGTGCTAATCCTCACGAAGGGTTGAAATAAGCACTCAAATCATTGTCATTATTGGCGTACCTGTAAATTGGTAATGAATTGTGTTAATCAATAAAAGTTTATTATCTGGAGCTCGTTATTGTTGCTAACCAAAGCACACTCTGGAGTCAGATCAATAATTGTCAGTTTTATATATCACAGACAACCTCTATATATATATATATATATGAATACCGTACGCAGCTGATCCAGGAACATTTTGAAGAATTGTTGAGATTGAACAATAGAGTATTGGTATTGTTACCAAATTGTTTCCAAACATTCAAAATCAACATTTATACTAATTATTTAATCAAATACAAATCATAGGGGTAAAGCTTGATGATGGGCTGATCAAACAATTAAGCGCAAACCAGACCTTGCGTGCCGGATAAATTATCATACTGTCCGCATGTAACTCGCAAGCTGACTACTTATAGAATGGATTCTGTAGCAGAAATTTGTGTCCAATAAATAAAAATATTGATCTAATATGTCTGGAAATGATTGGATTTAATACAAATGATTAATGTTGAACAAAATATATTTTAGATTTTCAACACTTTTCTACATACGGTAAATCAAACCTGCACAGCTTAAGAAGCGTCAAGGGCCAAAAATTTCAAAGAATATAATTGAGGCCGAATGGTTAGTTAATATAAAAGACTATATTGTCACTATCGGTTATCGCGCATATAACCCCTTAGGAAATAGCAACAGTGTTGCATTCTCGAGAAATAAGTTTCCCCGCGCTGGCCTAACAAGTTATTGCGCATTATTGATTTTTAAGTGCAAATTAAATCAGAGGTATTAAATCAGAAGCAGTAAAATATTTTGCACCATAAAAAATAAAGTTATTGATTTTCAAGTGCAAAAAAGCGCAAATTGCAATTTTTGACTATTTTAGACTATAGTCAGAAGTGTTATAAGAACTTTTTTTCAAATTTCACATCTGATTTCTTTTTATTTTATTAGAAAAATTTGACTATGAATCAGTTTTTTATATCGATGTTTTTTTATATTCATGAATTTTTAGCATTGTCTTTTTTAGAAGTACTCTAATATCATGGATCACTTAGTAATACTAGTACTAGCGAAAAAAGAGATCCATCAGAATGTGTGAAGATTATCAAGGATTGAACGTCAAAATGGTAAAGGGAAAATGTCACCCACCCCGTCAACAAATATTGCAATTTACACTTAGCGATTTAAAAACATTCAAACCCCAAAAATTGAGTGCCTGTGTATTGTTGTTATTAAATGTATTGAATAGTTAAAATTAAAATAATTTTGTGTGAATTTAATCATTTTAAAAAATTATTGAAAATAGCTTAATTTAAATATTAATTTTGTAATTTATTTAATCAATCTCTAATATCTATAATTTTTTCTATCCTACTTGATAAGGCCTGTGAAACTGTTAATAGATATCGTAACAGTCAGTCTATGTTTCATTTGATTAAATCAGGCGCTTCATCAATCTGCTACTGATTTACATTTTTACTGATTTACTCCATTTAGTTAGTGAATTTCTTATCAAAATTATTCCATTAATTAATATATTAATTGACTAGTCCAATATTTCTAGCCGTAATTTGGTATAGACTGTAAGGACATATGACATTGTATTGGTACAATAAAGCCTTTACATAATAGTTCTGGAATTTGTTATTGACGTTATAAATACATCATATATATTCATAGTGATTATTGTTGTTATTGCTGAATTGTGCAAACCCAGTAGGCCTTACCAAGTTTCACAATAGCAAAATGAAACGACTTCAGTTTTCTGGAAATTATCAATGCGAGACGTTTTAAACAATTTTATCACTTAATTCAATCAAGCACCCACCCACCAAATTTAATAAAAACATTATTAATTAAAGTGTCTTTCATGCTCTTCAAATGAATTTGTTTTATTTTTTCGTTTTTATGAATTTTTTAATTTTCCGCCAAGAAAAATTACTTGTCAGACTTTCTGTGTTCAATAATCAATTGCTGACACCCAACAATATTGAAATTTTATTTACATCACAAACATTCACAATATATTTTCGAATTGATTCACTGTTTACAATTTTGTATTCTCTCTACAGAGTTGCAAACTTTTTATGTTTTTTTTTCTCAATTTCTTGCAATTTTCTGCTTTCGTGTATTTTGTTGTATGTAAAATATAAATTATGTAAATTGTCAGTGTTTATGATTACATCAGCATTTACACAAAAATATAAATGACGTTGTCGAAGAACTTCGGCATTACTTGGATCGCACTGTAGAAGTGCCTTATCACAGCACCATTTGATAACACCATTTGTTCATTCAAATGCTTCTTCCTCTTATTTTATCCCCTCTCCTATCTAGAAACGAAGGTTAGAACCTTTCCCGTTTCAGTTCAAAGTTTGACTGAAAACATACATTTTTGTCATATGCCTGTCATAGCAAGATATGGTGAAATAAACTGATGAATTTTCACATAACATTGTTGATCTTTTAGCAACTTCAGCGTTCTAATTGTGTTCTGAATTTTGATTACAATATAATTTATTTTAATGTCTTTTTAATTGTACTCTTGATAAACTACATCAGATTTAAAAGGCAAAAGGTTGACATTGAGCTTATTTTATCCCCTACTGTAATTCTGTGAATGTCTTGTCATGGTTTGATTCTGATAACCATGCATGGGACATACATAACAATAATGTTTTATCTCGAAAGAGGGGTGGGAGGTTTTTAAAATATAATTTATTTACAATTGTATTTACAATTATTTACACAAATAAGTAAATGTTTGGATTCTTATTTCATTATATAATTATTCGATAGAGAAAATTTTAAATTTTACAATAACTTAATTTTAATCGACAGCATGATATTTTTATTTCAAAGTTATCAAAAATCGACTTTCCTTTGAATGATGAATTATATTTCCAATTAATCAATTATTTCCTTTAATACTGTTATACTATGTTAATTATTAAATAATAACACAAACAAAAATATGGCGCTGAGTTAAGTATTGGAAAACGCCACTCGAATATAATTTATACTGATATGATATCATTTTTGACAGATTCATTTTCATTTTGGGTTAAAACTAACTTATTAATTTTTTTTTGCCTTATCATGCAGTTTCAAAAAAACTTTTAATTTAAATAAATATTACTTTTATAAATATTACTTTTAGGCCCTGTCCTATAATATTGATTTAGGACGAACGTGTCGATGTGCTACCCTCATCTTCCAAAACCGTCATTAATTCCTATTATTATTATTATTATTATTATTATTATTATTATTATTATCATTATTACGATTATGAATATGGTGATTACTAAAATTGATAAGGGCAGTTATTGATAATTTGGTTAGTTCACCATTATAGAACGAGGCTCTAAACCTGGGGTCCATGGACCCCAGGGGGTCCGCGAACGGGTTCCAAGTAGTTCGTGGCACTATTTACAAAAAATCGTAAAAAACTTTTTTATGTTATCTTGATATTGTAACTAAAATAATAAGTAACATTTCTTTACTGTTTTGTAGCATCAAAATTCTAACATTTGAATTTTTATGTTAAAAAATTTAAGTTTCAGTAGGCAATTTTTTGTAAATACTCGTTGCTATGATACTATTCTGTTTTTGCATTGATTCGACTACACGACCGACCAGGTTTTCTACCCTGTTGGCTTCTACATACTCCCCTGGTCGAAAGCTCGACCCGCCTGAAAAGACATCAAAGCAGTATTCTATATTTCTCTCTGACAGCCATAACTATTAGCCCGCTGTCTCATATCGTGTTGCACATGGGCCGTNATTTACACAATACCTTTGAATAAGTAAGCTGGCAAAAATGATCAAAATAGTTTCCAATTATAAAGTGTGTTAGTTAAAGTTCTAAAACTTTTCTCTTCACAAAAATCTGAAAAATGACTATAGTATTTTCGGACCAATCAGGTGAGACCTAACCTCATTGGCTGATGGCCTATTTAATATTTTGATTCGATTAAACAATCGAATAATATTGTTGTGCGTTCGGTGGGAAAATCCGATTCCTATAAACATCACGATAAGCAAAGCGTCTACGGGATGATCCGTGGTAGGTCTCTCCGTGTTTAGACTATGGTGTATACCAAACTTGTACTGGAATTTCCCAAACACCCCTGATGATTTCAACCACGACAAAGCATCCAATTATGGAGCGGGTTAGTCCCTATCACAGGACTACTCCATAATATGCCTACGGGTCCTCGACTGCCGATGGAAGGTCTTACACCAGTAGGTAGTTAGTAGCCCACCGCCACAACGCGCCATCTGGAGGGACGGGGGCTGCGTCAGTATTTTTTATTGCTTTTTGGTTTACGTAACTGCGGCGGTGGGCTAAACTTATTTTTTTCTGGGATTTTCAATAGCAAAAAGAACCTATAGAATAAAAGCCAGGATTTCTCTTGAGGGGGTCTCCTAAAACCTGAGAATTTCAATACAAAATCCGATTCTTACTAAAAAAGCAATGATATTTCTAAGTATTATTGAGGTGGGTCACTTTGGTCCTGGGATTTTCAATACAAAATCCAATTATCACTAAAATCAAATTGATATCTCTAAGTATTTTTAAGGTGGGGCTCCTTGGTGCTGAGAATTTCAATACAAATATCAGTCTACGCTAAAAAAGCATGGATATTTCTAAGTAAATTAAGGTATGTCTCCTTGGTCCTAGGATTTTCAATGCAAAAAGGGAGTCTTCACTAAAAAAGCATGGAATTTTCTAATTATTATTGAGGTGGATCTCCTTAGTCCTGAGAACTTCAATATAAAAATCAGTCTACATTAAAAAAGCATGGTAAATTAAGGATAAATAGGTAAATTAT